>PVLA01009587.1:57418-73266 GCA_004027455.1 Hydrochoerus hydrochaeris | reverse complement strand
TTGTACTGCTATACTCAATTATGCCTGATGATATAGACATTCTATTGAAGATAATAAGAAACAACACAGTAATCATTGTAGATCACTTTGTACTATGGTTTTATATGACTTTTTGGTTTCATGTTTTTATAGGAATTCGTTTTGTTTTGTCTTGCTAAGTTTTGTTTTCCCCTCTAATACAGAAAGTATAGAAATACACGTAGAGATTCATGCATGCGTAGCTGTTCACACTCTCACTGTTTGACTATTTACTTTGTATGGTTTAATTTTGTGACTTGAACAACTATTTCTAAGAGGATAATATGTAATTTATTAACTAGTGATTTCTTATTGTTTATCTTTTTTTTTAGAATTCTGTATTATCTCTACCCTTTACATGCTTTTGTTTCTCTTTAAATAAAATCTTTAAAAAAAAAAAAGAAGAGTTTGGATTGAAATAGTCTAACCCAGAGAGAAAATAACATCCAACCCAGATTGATGTACCCTGCAAAATTGTGTCTCAAAATTAATGGAGAAACAAGATATTTCCATGACAAAGAGGAACTGGGGGAGTTCGTGACCACCTATCCAACCCTGCAAAGAATACTGAAGGACATTCTAGAGAGAGAAAAAATCACCAGGATTCCAGGAACAGTGGCAGAAAAGCCTCAATGAAAGGGACAGTCAGTGGAATGAAGGAGAAAAGTAAACAACAATGACAGAAAAATAGAATAGCAGAGATGAGGCTGAGAAGATTGGCTATATCACTGTTTTGTCTTGACTGATTTTATTTGAATCTGGTATGCTTGAGGGTGTCAAGTCTGGGAATAGAGGCAACTACTCTGGGGATGGCAGGATTCAACAGGATACCCATTCTGGTTTGATTATTAACTGCCTTTGAAGTCCTATAATATCTCCAATGTTTGGTTTTTATTAATAGTGTTATGTACCACTAAGTTTAATTATACAATGCCTGATGATATAGACAATTTTATTGAAAATAACAGGAGACATCATGGTGACAACTGTAGATCACCTAGTATTGTAGTTTTATATGTCTTTCTCATTTCGTGTTTCTCTAGGAATTTGTATTATTGATTTGTTTTGGTGTGTTTTTCCCTCTAATACAGAAAGGCTAGGTATGCATGTAGAGACTTATACATGTATAGAACTTCTAAACAGTTTATGAGAATTGATTATAGTTATTGTAAAAACGAGAGAGGAAAGGATTCTAAAGGATATAACTTCATGTATGTTTGAGTGTGTAGGATTGATGACCATAATATTAAGTTTTTTGTTGGATAGATGAACAGAGCTGATTGCAGTCTCACTGTTTAGATGTCTACTTTGTATGCTTTACTTTTATAACTTGAACAACTACTTTTAGGAGGAGAATATGTAATTGTCAACTAGTGATTTCTTACTGGGTTTTGTTTTTATTTTTATTTTTTGAAATTTTGTATTATTTCTATCTCTTTCTGTTTCATTTTTTTCAATAAATAAAAGAAAGAAATATTTCAAGTCCTGAATGAAAACAACTTTCATTGCAGATTAATGTACACTGGAAAACTATCTTTAAAAATTAGTGGAGAAATAAATTACTTACTATAGAAAGAACAACTGAATGATTTCATGACCATCAAACCAACTCTGTACTGGAAAGGTTATTCTGGAAAGAGATAAAAATGACCACAATTCCAAGAACACTAATAGGAAGAAACCACCAGGCAGAGCAAGCAATTAAACAGAGGACAAGGACCCAATGACAGAAAATAATATGGTAAGCACAAGCCAATGCGTATCAGTTATTAGCATTGGTGTAAATAGTCTCAATTCACCAATCAAATGAAACAGAATTGTAGAATGGATCAAGAAACAAGACCCCACCATATGCTGTATAGAAGAAACTCATTTAACTCAAAAAGAAAACCATAGGCTGAAAGTCAAAGGATGGGAAACAATACTCTATGCAATTGGAACCTAGAAAAAAGCAGCGATAGATATTCTATTTGCAGATAATGTGAGCTTCAAGACAAGACTGATAAAAAGAGGTAAAGAAGTTTACTGCATACTTGTTAGGGGGACACTTTAAGAAGAGATAACAATCATAAATAAGTATGCACCCAGTACAGAAATGCCTTCTTATGTAAATCAAATATTAAGAAAATAAAATAAATATTAATGGATGTGAAAAATCAAATAAACACTAATAAAATTCTAGTAGAGGATCTCAATCTCAATACCCCATTGTCACAATTAGATGGATCAACCAGACAAATAAATCAGCAAAGAAATATCAGAAGTGAACCAAACCTGTGAACAAATGGATTTAGGACATGTTTACAGTGTTCCAATCAACCACATCAGAATACACATTCTTCTCAGGTGCACATAAGATGTTTCCTAAAATATATCACATGAAAGCTCATAGAACACGCTTATGTAAGTGCAAAGGATTTGAAACTCTCCTATACATATTATCAGACCATAGTGCCATGAAATTGGAAATAAATGGCAAAAGAATCCGCAAAATTACAGAGTTGCTTTTTGGCAACTCTTTTGAGCCAAAAAAGGGTCAGAAGAAGCCTCTTCTCCTCCCTTATACTGTACACTGACCATGCCCCCACCTCCAGGGCAGGTGTGGTACTTACAAAATCTCTGTGCCCTCCTCCTACATAGGATGAGGATATTTACAAAGTAAGGATTCTGGCTTCCTGCTGAGTCTCTATTTAAACTTCTAAACTTCTCAAGTTGACACAGTGTGTCAACCATAACAATCCACCCCTTACTCCCTTGGCAATCAGACATATTTCTTTAAACCAGCCTCCAGATACAAAGGCATGCTTATTCTTAGCATTTCACAACTTGAACATTATAACAGGGGTTTAACAATCCTTAAGGATCAGCATTAAATCTATCAATATTATATTACATTAGAAACATAACATTTTGTTGTTAGACACCCAAAGACTCATGTACATCCCTTCATGCAAAAAGAATTTAATCCATCTGCAAGAGTTGCCAAAGTTCTAAGGGTTTCAGCATTGAGGAAAAGTTTAAGACCCAAGTTCCTTCTGAGATGTAAGGCAAACGTTAGCTGCAAGCTCCTGTACAAATGAAAACAAAGTTAGACACTTTTAACATGCCATGGTACAAGATAAACATTTTTATTCCAAAAGTTACAAACAGGAGGGTACAAAGGATTGGGACAAAAGGAAGTCCCAAATCCAGCAGGGCAAACATGAAGTCCTGCAGTTCCACGTGCACCATCTGAGGTAATGTGTTGCAAATTGCAAGCTCCAAAGCTTGCAAAGCTTCGTGGCTATGCCCCAAAGGCACTTCTGGTGGTTACCAATCCCATGGGTTCTTTCTTGGGCTGGCTGTATTCCCTCCTTGCAGGTTTCCCTAGCTGACCCTCATTCCTGGCTTTTCCAAACTTCTGAAGTCTCCACTGCACTTTTGGCTTCACACTCCAGCTTCACACCCTGCCCTCTCAGGGGCACACTTCCTGGTCTCCCAGGCCTTCTGAAATCAGGGTGGAAACCTTTCCAATTTCAGAACTCTTGCATTCTATATGCACCAAAAAATCAGCACCACATGGATAATGCTGAGATCTGCTGCCAGCTGGAGCAGTAGCCAGGCTCTCCTCTCTTTTGGCTGCAGGGGTCAATTGCCTGGATTGTTGGGCACTCTGGATCCAATTCTGAGGAACAAATTTTCTATGTCATGACCATTCTGGAATCTCATGTGCTCTGTGGCTTTCTTCTCCAAGCAAAGTCTTTCACTTTTGCAGTTTTGAAATTTCAAAGCATGGGGACTCACTGCCTCTTCCCATGATGCCTGTAGGCCATTTTTCTTTCTTTCTTTCTTTCTTTCTTTCTTTCTTTCTTTCTTTCTTTCTTTCTTTCTTTCTTTTTTCTGGAAGATTACCTTTATTAGATGTTGATGTTTGCCACAGCCTCTTCTTTTTTAAAAAATTTTATTTAAAGAGGAAAAAAAGCAAAATAGAAAAAGGGTAGAAACAATACAGTATTTCAGAAAAAAATAAACAGTAAGAAATCACTAGTTGATAAATTACATATTGTCTTCTTAGACATAGTTGTTCAAGTTACAAAATTAAAGCATACAAAGTGGACATTCAAACAGTGAGGCTGCAAACAGTTCTGTTCAATGATCCAACAAAAACTTAGCAGTATGGTTATCAATCCTACACAGTCAAACATACAAGCAGTCATATTCTTCAGAGCACTTTCTTTTCCTCCTTTTGCTTTTTAAGTCCATTATCTGTTTAGTTATATCATGTTTCAGGTTGCTCAGTAAATCTTACTGATCTGTTTTGTTGTTGTTACTTACTTTTTAATCACCTTATATAATTCTGTTGTTTGTTTTTGAGTTTCTCCTCATCCATGCCCCATGGATCAGCTTTGGTGGAGTTGGGAGTGTTTTGGAGCTACTTTTTGTTACTTTGTTATCTTTTTTTTTTGAAGGTAGCAAAGTACAGCAGAACAAGACAGAACAAACCCGCGCGAGGCAGTGCAGTGAAATTGGCACAGAGCCTCACAGCAGGTCACCAGGACAACAGCAATAGGCACAATAGTAGATCCTGTTCTCTTCATAATAGCTGTTCTTTCAATCAGGTAGAGCAAAATGGAAGGAAATACAGAACTTATAAAAACAGAATATTGAATAGAGCAGTACCATTAATCAGAACTGAGCAAAACAATGATAAAAATATTTGCCTTCAAAGAGACGATAGAAGGAAATCGCCCTTACTTGCCATAATGCATACATTCATCCTCCCAAGAGATACTCAGACCTCTGGCTCTCACTTGCTAACGGGGGTGGGGGGGTGATGGATGTTTGATTCTTAGCCCATGTGCTGACAGGCCCATAGCCCCTTACCAGAGCAGTGAGCTGGCTGCTTGTTTTCCCAGCACCCCAAGTTCCAACATGGCGTGGAGCTCAGGAAACGCCGATGGTTCTCACTCTGGAGCAGCTGCGGCTTGTCAGGCCACAGCCACTTACCAGAGCAGCGAGCTGAGCCACAGCCACTTCTTTAGCAGAAAATACTATGAAAGTATTAACCCAGAGAACAACCATCTCCAGTTCCAAGACCACACACCACTATTTTCTCCTTGCCCTATAAGATGCATTCTTTATAGAAAGGCTGGACCAGAATAGAACTCCTGACAGCCTCAATATCCCTTTTATGTGCCTTCTTTTTTGTTCTGGGGATCAAACTCATGACCTCACACTTGCCAGGCAGGTGCTTATGCTGCTGAGCTAAATCCCTGGTCCTTATGTGCCTTCTTCACCGCTCCCCACGATCACTACTTTTAGCCACAGAGAGGGAGAACGGGTTGAGGTGTGGCTACTTCTTCTTGAATAACATCCTATAAGGGGATGTCTGATGTAGCATAGGATTTTTTGAAAGGTTTTAATATGGGTGTCTTTTAGTATATTTTAGGATGGGGGTCCTCTGTGAAGAGCATTGTTGATTTCTTTGCTTGCCTTCATGGTGGGTAATGTAGTTGAGGGGCAGCTTCACCAGCAGCCTCCTGGTTGGGTACTTGGTGATCTTCAAAGTCCATCGTGGACATCACTGGTGTAACAGTGCTCTGAGCGATCTTGATAGGTCCTGGTTTCTTCTTGATGGATTCTTCAAAATGGGAAGTGTCTATGTGTTTTCTTCTGCCTCCGAATAAACCTGGAGTCTAAGGGTGTTCTCCAACTCAGGCAGAAGACTTTTAAGGTAAATGTGAAGCTTCTTGATCCTTGCTTTGTTCCACTGAGAGACTTAAACTTTCATCTTTGAAAATTCTGGAGGCTTCAAGCAATTTTCCTTTTTTTGAGCTCTCTCCAATGAAAACAAAATATGCCAGAAATGAAAAATTGCAGAAATAATACCCATGATGAGCCATATGCATATATGGTACCATGGAGTCATGAAGAGGTGGGGTGATTAAGCTGACTCAAGAGTGGAATGCTGTCGTTGTCACTGAGTTAATTCTGGAACACCAGGCCTGTGGGAAAATCCAAGGCTCATTGATGAGGTATAAGTCAATATAGATGTTAGCTTCTTTATAATCCTTCAACCCATTGTAGAATGGCCTCGTGTAGTCAACATTTATTATACTGATATTTTCTTTCATAAGGCAGTCAATAGAAAATAAACAGCCCACATGCTGGAAACCATGGGCTGCGTACCTGACATAGTCACTATCATGAACTGGCAACCAAAAAATCAGATGTTATTCAATTTTAGAAGCAAGGATTATGCTTACCACCCGATGGACATATGCGTGTCTGAGAGAATGCTTTGTGGAGGACCAAAAAGATCAAATATCACAAATTTTTTCCCTTTACAAGTTGCAATCAGCTAGTTGTAGAATTGACTGGTTCCTTGCTTATTTTTCATCAACCCATGATAGAGATTTCATATTGAAATATGGTCTGGTCTTAGTTGCTATCAGCTCAGCCTGTCCTTTGAAACTTTGGGTTTCTTGGGGCAGGGTGTTGATTCTCAGCCCTCGTGCTGATAGGCTCACAGAAGGCACTGCCTTTTCTCTTCCTGGAAGGTACACAGATTGCATGGCTGTTGTAGTCAGGGGTGAACAATTAGAATCAGGACACAAAATTTATACTATTATTTTATGATAGTCACCCAGAGTTAACACAATAAAGTACAGGAAATCTATCCACAACACTAAAGACATAGAATATTCAGTCAAGGGCCTGGATCCCACAGCAGTGTCCTGTATAAGTCCATATGAAAACCTAGAGCTTATGACAGTGCCTCCCACGAGTCCAACTGGATGTCTAGAGCCCACAAAAAGGACTCATGGCAGTCTGTTTTACGGATCCATGATGGGAAGGCCCAAAGGTCAGCAGTGGAAACTAGGAAGTCTATGGCAGCAGGGTGAAGGAGCTGTACTGGAAGGTTGAGAGTTCTACACTGGATCCAAGAAGTCATACTCAAAACAAAGACCAGGGCTGCCCTGAAAAGCACCATAGTCATCCTTAGCTACATGGAGGCCCAGTGATCCTCCAACGATAAGCACAGTTGAGTACATGCCAGGAAGCCAGCATGATGAGTTTGTCCTGAAGATTAAATGGCACACATCTTCCCCTCCAGAGCCAGGAAGCAATGCTTGATGTAAGGACCAGAGCTCCCCCAAAGTGAACTGCAGCCACTCTCACTAGCAAGGTCCTGAGCTCCTCTTATGACGATGATCGAACTCACACTGAGGAAACTAATCATGATGAGCTTCTCCAGGAGAACCAACAGCTCAAACAGCAATACGTAGGAGAACCCACAATGCCCTGCTTCTCCTTTTCCATGTCTCTATTTATGCTGGCAACTTTCCTCAGGTGAAACATCTATGCTCAGCACCATGCTGATTTAATTCACCTGGCATTAAGTTGACCATCAGTTTTTAATCCATAACAATGGCTTACTAGAAAGGCTGGATGCTTGGCTTCTCCTTGGATCCTCCTTGTCCCAGCATAGTGGATTCTTGGGAGGCACTGACTTTTCTCCCATCTTTCTTATTTTCCTGTTCCTTCTCAGCAGTGAAGATCTCAGCTCTGTCTTCACAGTCCTCAGTTTTACAGGAGCTTCCTTTCTGGCCATATTCACCGTATTTTAAATCATCTTTCTGGGCTCTTTGTTCTTGATTCACAGTGTAAATCTGGCTAAAAGCCCCCAACAATAGCCATGCCATGGCCTGAACATTTGACTGCCTTGATTAATTAGTTCATCATCCTTAATCTTAGTCTCAGGCAAAGTGTCTGGACACAAGAAAAATGTTGACAAACTTTCTGCCAAGTCATAACACACATTATCTGGAGTCCAACAACCAATGCAGTCCTTTCCAGCAGAAACCTCCCAGGTCTGGTCTTTACTGGCAGGCTAACAACCTTCTGGTCTTCTGAGCTCTGACCAGAATCTCCAATTCAAAATGGCCTAAGATGTTCCAGGATTACTCTTTCAGGTGACATCTCTTAACCTTTCTAAAGTCTTCCCACAAGCCATTCCCAAAAGCTCTTGAACCACACGGTCCAGACATAGCCACAGCAATGACCTCACTTCTCTGGTACCAAATTCTGTCTTGGTTACTTTTCTCTCATTGCTGGGACAAAACACCTGATGCCCAAAATGAAGGAAGGAAAGGTTTATTCAGTTCACTGTTTATGAAGGTTTCAGTCCATTAATCAGCTGGCTCCAAGACAGGGTGGCATGGAACTGGGGCAACTCTTCAAGGTATCAGCCAGAGCAAAAAAAGGGGCAGAACAAGCTTCTTCTCCTCCCTCATAGTCAAAGCCCTCAGCATCTGGGGCAAAGATTCTAAGTTTTCATAGAAAATCACTCTCCATCTCTCTGGCCAATTCAGACAGAAGTGTCAATAATTCATCAGCAGCTATTCTCATGTTTACATCATTCACAATAAAGGAGGCTTGAAAGTTTATGGAAATGTATCTCCAGTCTTTTCTTTGCTTCATTGATTGGGTATATGATCAGTAATAATGTCCACAAAAGAAGAGAACCAATACAGAGTACTGTGGAAGGGGTACTGCAAATCCTTTGGTGTCTTTGTCTTTGAGACAGGACTCAAAGATATTTCCCAAACAATCCAGAGTTGAATACAGTTCAATAATATTATCTGTGGCAGTAAAGGAGCAAACACCAAAATAAGTTGCACAAGTTTGCCTCGCTTGGATACAAGCTGTTCTATAACAAATTATTGTCTTTAGGATTGGCCCAAGAGTTCTTAAAATCTCTTCATTTTCAATGCCAGGGCCCAGCTGAATACAAAGAACAGAGGCCAGCACTGCAGCTGCCTGCTGCTTGTTGCTTTTCCCTGTTTTTAGACAGCATTCAAAGCTATCCACTAATGTCATTTTTCTTTTTCGGAATAAATTCATAGAGCATTTGTGAAGCCAGTGTATCTTTAATGCCTTCAAGAGCTGCCTGCCTTGCCTTCACACAGTTGTCCAAGGTTAGGTCAATTAATACCTTCAGTTTGTACTCAAAGTCTTCTCGAGTTCCTTCCTCACCAAGGACCTCTGGCCCGTCTCTGGTAAAACTGGAAGGATGGTTATAGCCACGGCAATGGCTCATTGTTTCAGTTGATGCATCTTCCTCATTGAAAGGTTGAGTGTTTCTATGTTGGCCACCTGTTGTTGCCGGTGTCACCATGGCTGCCTCTGAGGTGCCACCACCACAGCCACAGTCACCATGGTGGGGAGCGTTCTGTTTCTTGTTCTTTGGCATTGTGGGATGCCTGGTGCCACCTAAACTGGGAGCTCAGTGAAGACTGGTGATGGACCTGCACTATCTACTTGTGCCTCTGTGCGGCAGGTAGCTGAGAGGTGCGTCTTCAGCTAATAACAGAGGTTAGAGGTGGTGGGGGTGTCAGCCAGCAGTAGCAGCAGCAGAAATCCTGGTAAAGAGCTGTGACTGAAAAGAATACATTTTCTCTCTAGTCAGATCTAAGGCCTCACTCTAAAGCCACCCTGAAAATATGTATCCCCAATATCATTAATTGTCATGGTTAAGGAAGGAAGCATTGCTATGACTTAAGCATTTCCCTTACTTCAGCCTCTCCTGTAGCTGGGACTAAGGCAAGGGAAGCAGAGACAGACAACCCCCTTTCTGCTTGATGCCTCTGTCACTGACCTGCCTCAGCACAGGTCCTGTGCCACCATCCCCAAATATGACAGGGCCACCATCTTGGCTATTCCGTGTCAGTCTTTTAAAAAATCTGGAGGTTCAGGTCCAGGAATTTCTTTAAAATCCTCACCCAGTTCTGAGTCTCCCTCAGCCAGCCGCATGCCCCAGGAGCCAGTGACACAGTTGGTAGGCTTTTTTTTTCTTTTTCTCTCTTTTCCTGTTCTAAACAGAAACTTTGGGGAAACTGGTATTTAATGGATATAAAACTGATTTTACTAAGCTCCAAGATGAGAAGGTTTCAGGAGAAACAATTTTTGCCTCGGCCATGAGCTCTCTTTAAAAAAGTTTTTCCATCTTGTCCCAATTTTGAATATCTAAAGTTCCCACCCATGGGAACCAATGATTGTACTTAATTTCCTATAGTATTTTGGTGATATTTCTAGCTGGCACTTTGTACTTTGCTTTCTTTAAAAGAGATTTTTAAAGAAAGAGGTTTTTTTTTTTTTTTTTTTTGTTCCAGGAATTGTTGCGCTTGCCAAGCAGGCATTTATGTCACTGAGCTAAATCCCCAGCCCTAGAAAGAGATTTGTTTTTAAATAAAGAGATTACCCTTAGGGGACTGAACTCATGACCTCATGTTTGCTAGGCAGACACTTATGATGCTCAGCTAAACCCCCAGTCCTACCCTTTGTTTTAATCCCAGTGAAATTATTACTCCAGTTGAAAGCAGCATTTATTTTAGCTCCATGCTGGATGTCTCCAGAATCATTAGTTGAGATCTGAACACTGTGGAAACACCCTAAGCAAATTCACCACACAAGTAAAAATGCCATGGGTTCAGGTCATGTTGGGCAGTAGTGATCGGAAAGTCTTTCCAAGGTCATCAGGGACCCCACAGTGAGTCCCGGATCACCTGCCTCATGTTATGACACAGAGCAAGAAGAAATAAGATGGAAAAAAGGTGAGAAATGGAAGAAAATAGGGCTCTGAGACCATCAGTGTCTTCTGGGGACAAAGACCCAGAGTTTCCAGCTAGCCATTATTTTATTTAGCCCATGTAGAGAAGGGGTACAGTGCTTTTCCTGGAACAGCATACAAGTAGCGGTTGAATGGGCAAGTTTAACATCATAGAAATGAAACAAGTTAAGATTTATCCCCATACCTGGGAACTAGTAATCCCTGTATAGTCCTGTTGTAGTCAGGGGTTGTGTGGAGAACAGTTAGAACCAGGACATGGAATTTATAATATTATTTTATGACGGTCACCCAGAGTTAACACAAGAAAATGCAGGAAATCTATCCACAACACTAAAGACATAGAATATTCAGTCAAGGGCCTGAATCTCACAGCAATGTCCTGATTGAGTCAGGATAAAGACCCAGAGATCATGACAGTGCCTCCCACAAGTCCAACTGGAGGTCTAGAGCCCACAAGAAGGGCTCATGGCAGTCTGTTTTACAGATCTGTGCTGGGAAGGCCCAAAGGTCAGTGGTGGAAGCTAGGAAGTCTATGCCAGTGGGGTGAAGGAGCTGTGCTGGTAGGTTGAGGGTTCTACACTGGAGCCAAGAAGTCACACTCATCAGGACTCATGTTATGGCACACCGCAGGAAGAAATAAAATGGAAAATAATTGGAAGAATCCTGATGTCAAAGATCCTGAAAAGCACCACAGCCATCCTCAGTGATACGGAGGCCTCAAGCTCCTCCGATGATAAGCATAGTGGAGTACATGCCAGGAAGCCAGCGTGACGTGTTCATCTTAGATATTAAGCAGCTCATGTCTGACCCTCTGGAGCCAGGAAGCAATGCTCAATGTGAGGATCAGAGTTTCTCCAGGAGAACCAATGGCTCAAACTGCAACAAGTAGGAAACCCACAATGCCTCAACACTTTAACACTTCAACGCCTCTCTTCTTCTCCACATCTCTATTTATGCTGGCAACTTTGCTCAGGTGGAACATCTATGCTCAGCACCATGGTGATTTAATTCTGCTGACATTAAGTTGACCACCAGTTTTTAATCTATAACAAGTCCTTAGCAGACTTCTCCCTGCTCTGTGAGCTTTGCAGCCTCATTGACTATCAAGAGCCCACTGGTGACTGAGAGGAAGCAGGATTTCTACATTCCAAAACCAGCCCACAAGGCAGAGCGAAGAAGGTCTTGGAAAGAGTCCATGTCAATTTATAATTTGTGATCCTCAACATTTGGGTTTACTACTACCAATTTTTTTGTTCAATTTGTTCTGTTTTTCTTTAGTTTTATTGCTTCCTTTGAATGAATTGAAAGTTTATCATTCAAAGTTATCTCTAATATTTGGATTTATGCATTCTTTTTTTCTTTTGTTAGTCACCTAGTTTTACCAGACACATATATAATATCATTTCTAGAGATAATGGAGCTTTTGGTTATTCAATGACTTCACTTTTCTCTTGGGTTATGCAAATGTCTTAAAACATTTTCCAACCTCTTGCTCAAATGTTAGCATATATTTAAATCCTAACTTAAAAAAAATCCCCTTAAGACATTATTAAGCCTGTAGTTATCCGGTATTCTTTAAATTTACTCACACATATACCTCCACTGACTTCGTTTTTACCATTCCAACCTTGACTCCCTTACTTTGGAGAACTTCCTCCTTGGGATCACTTTCTCTTTTCTTACTGAGGAGTTCCTTTAGTGAGAGATTGGTAGAATTAGGTTTTACTTATCCAAAAATTTCATTAGTTTGCCATCATATGGTAAAAATTCATAAAAACAAAACTTGCATTTAAATTAATAAGTGAATAATTCAATAACTGATATTGGGGTAGTGATTTTCTACCTAAAAAGTTATTTTCCTACTCTGACCTACATAGGAAAAGAAAATCCTGACACATTAATTATCTACAATGGAAAAAAATCCAATACTTTGAGATCAGAAGTATAGGAAATTTATTTATGGATAGTCTTGAGAAAGATTTCTTATAATAACACAAAAAGTATAAATTACAAAGAAAAGATTATTAAATTTCACTTAAAGAAAATTACAAAGTCATACATCTATGTGAGTTAAAAATGAATGATACACTGGAAGAAATATTTGTAAAATATGTAACAAGGGTTAAATATCTTCATATAGAAATATAAAACCAATAAGAAAAAGTCCTATAGAACTATTGAGTGAAGGGCGTAAGCTGATAGCAAATGTAGATCAATAAATAGATTTCTATGTAATTGTACAAAGAAAATGTAACTTCTTTATTTGACATAATTGATTTCATTTTCCTTAGGAAGCTCCACCTCACTGATATGAGGAATTTGAGGGTGACAGTGGGCAAAATGGCTGCTATAAACTTTCCACATAAGTGAATCCTTGACTGGGGTTAGGAGGGTGAGTAGAAAATCTTTTTTGATTTGAGTATCATCATCCTTTTTGTCTTTTCCAGATTCTTAAACAGGAAGTAAGGTAAAATGTCTCTCTTCTTGAACTTCTTATCAACTAATGGTAACAATTTTGAGCCATAGAACATGGACGTTATGATATATAGGAGTGATGATGCCTGTTCATCTCTTTTCTACATTTTACTTTTAGGAAGAGTGTGACTTGCCTCAGGTGTTCTCTGTTCTTGAGACCAGCCTTGTTCCAGCCCGCACGTGATCAATCTTCAGCTTCAGTTGATCCTCACCCATACCTCCAAAATTGACTTTTGATATTTAAGTGTTGTTTAGAAATTAAGGTGTAGTTTTCCTGCCTGGAGAAAATTTGATTCTATTCACCTAGTAATGGAGTAAAACACTAATTCTCATGTTTGCCTCTGCCTTGAGGCTCTAAACTAAAGAGAACTGCTTTAATCCACCTTGTACCCGTCCTTCCCACTGAAAATGCAAAGCCACGTGTGGTGATGTGTGGTAAATGAGAACAGGATTTATGATGTATGAAAGTGTATCAAATTATTTAAAAAGGTATCCTCAAAGCACATGAAAAGTTGCATTACCTTCTTGGTAATTAGGGAACTACAAAATTTAAAAATAGGGTACTATTGGAAAATAGTTTAAAATGTGGTGATACTATGTGATAAAAGACTGAGAGATTGTCTCAAATGTTGAAATCATTCTAGAGAACCATTTGACAGTAGTGAAACTGTAATGCAGGTATTATGCCATCAATCAACACAACTAAATATATTTCCTAGAGAAACTTCCCTATGCACATAAGATGTCAAGAATGTTTATTATATATTGTTTTTAATAGTAAAAAGTATAAGTACAGTTGATTATTAATAAATTAACAGACAAAACCTGGCATATGCACAAAATGGAAACTCAAATCTTTAGAAGAAATGAAGCATACATATTTTAAGCCATGATTCAGAAACAAAGTTGGGGATGAAAATGAACTGAATAATATGATAGTAGTTATATAAACGTAATTGTTCAGAAAACAACATAAATATTATTATTATTATATGTATGTGTATGCAGCATGCGTTTATTTACTAGCATGATATTCACCAACTTCACATTCTGATGGGAATCCCCTCTGAGCAGCAGAAGAATCAGGATCATTGCATGTGATAATTTTTTCTTTTACATTTAAACACATTAAGGCAAAAGTACCAAGAAACAACTGCCGTTTCTAGGTAGAGGCCTAGTGAACATTGAATGTGAAAAAATTCTCAAAGACAAATTAGACTAATGTTTCTGCCATGAAGTGGAGTGTGTCCTAGTGAGTAGCTATACATTTCGACACCCTGAGGGGAAACCAAGTAAAGTCCAAATACCCCTGAAATTCAAGGATTCCCATTTGATTATAAAAATACAGCAAAACACAAATTGTGTAATCTATTTTGGAATGAAATGATGCCACAGCTTTGTCCATTCCTTCCCTCCATTAAATACTGCTTTCACTAAACTTTTAACCCATCTTTATTTTATTTTGTGGGGGAGGGGGTACTGGGAATCAAACTCAGGTTGCCAGGCAGGTACTGCAGCAACTGAGCTAAATCTCCAGACCCTAGCCTAATTTCATAAGCATTTCCAAAAAGTCCAGTGTACTACACTTGTGCATTATTCACTTACCTACTTAATATACATTTATCTTGGTTAAATAGGTCTAGGAAAAGATGTTAAGGAAAGCTAGTATTAGAAGAAGAAGAAAAAAAAACTGGCAAACAAACTGGGTGTGGTGGCCCTGCCTAAAATACCAAATCTTTGAGAAGCTGAGGCTCAAGGAACTCAACTTGAACACACTGAGAGAGATCCTGAATAAAAAATAAAATAATTTTAATGTAGCCATATATAAAGGCCCTGGGTTCAGTCTCTAGTAGAGAAAGATATTTGACAAAATTATAGGGACAAAATACACAAGAGTAAGCTGAAGGTGACAGAGAAGGACAAGAGTTTGAGTAGGGGAAGAAATGATCTTCTGTGTAACCACAAAATTCTAATTCCCATGGGTCTTCTTGCTGACTTTCTGTGTGTTTCCCAATGGCCCAAAGCGTTCACGTATCTATGCTAATGATACGCACAGATCATTCAAATGCGAAAATTAATTGAATTATTTATGAAGTGCAACCATGTCAAGAACTTGGCTGTCTTTGCAGTTCCTTGCCTGAAAATCAACCTAAGAAAACCCTAGAAACCCAACAGCTTTTTTCATGATGAGGAAAGGGGGAAATACGCTTCTTCAATGGCATAGACATTGTCTACCAAGCATGGACAATTGAGCTCACAGTCAATGAAAATTTGAGAAGCTTCCTGACCAAACTTAAGGTGAGAATGTACCATCCACCACGAGGTTCAGGAAAATGGGCACAAATTAAGGAAATAGAAGCTCTGAGATGCTTATTGAAAGACAACATGTACCTTTTGAACAGCTAGCATTGTCCTTATTGACCAGCCCAAATCGTGTGCAGATACATCATCTGTCCATACATACATACATTCAGTAATCTGGGTGGCTGGCAGATGCACATGCTAACCCAATGACTTCTATGCAACAGTATGGATGCACTAAATAAATGGGAGGCCTTGGAAGTATCAAAACCCAAACCTTAGAATTATGAAGTTTTCCAGCAACAGAGAACAGTATTTAGGTATGTATGTATGTATTTATTTATCTATCGTTGTGAGATAAGGTCTCACTACACAGTTCAGGTGATCCTTGAGCTCACTTTGTAGCCCAGGTTGGTCTGCTGGGATTACAGGTGAGCGTCCC
>PVLA01009587.1:0-57318 GCA_004027455.1 Hydrochoerus hydrochaeris | reverse complement strand
TGTGGAATATCTGAAAGAGCCTTCATGAGGAAAATGTCCACAGTGAGAAGGTTGTCCACACACTAGCTGAGGTTAGAGACCGTCCCGCACAATGCAGGATATTTAGTAACTACTAGGGGACAAAACAGGAGCGGGGGCGGGGGTTGGGTGGGGTGGAGGGAAGACCCGGAATTGAGGTCTGAGAGTGATTTCCAGTCTACAGTCTCCCGAACACTGAAAACAACAGTCGGTTCTGCTTCGTGTAGGTTAGTAGGTTGTGTGGTGCACACGTTCCACGATGGCCAGAAGCGTTGGTGGGCATCTCGGGCGGGCACTCATGCGTAGAAGAGACGTCTCCGGGCCTTGCGATGAGGACCTGGAAGGCCCGCTGGTCGCTGGTGGGGCCAGGGGGTCGCAAAGGGAGGCATTGGTTGGAGCGGTGAGCCGGGGAAGGGCCTCAGCAGATGGACGTCCTCCTGGTGTAAGCTGAGGCCAGGAAAGCCATTTTCCAAAGGATTGTTGGGTGCCAGAGGCCTGGCCTCAGGAACAGTACCTTGGTGGTTATGGCTGGGGACTGCTGCAGGCCTGGGCAGGAGCCCTGCAGTGAAGGCCGCTGGAGGGTCCATGTCGGGTGCCGGGAACACGGGGTGCGAGTCCTCACAGGCTTGGACTTCTTCCTGGCCTGCGATCTCTGGGACAGAGGTGCAGAATCCCTGCTGCTCCACGAAGACAACTTGGTTCTCCAGGGCAGCGTCCATGAAGGCAGCTGGCGCGTCCAGGACTTCAAGGCTCTGACCTCCGCAGCACTGGCCGCTGGAGTCCAGGAGGTTGTGGCGGATCAGGACGAGGGTGTCACCTTGGATGGTAACTTGCAGGGCCCAGTCAGGCAGGGGCTCCAGCAGCAGGTGGTAGCCGTCTTTCAGGGGCAGCTGCAGGGCGCAGCCTGCGGTCAGGATCAGCCCGGAGGTGGAATCTGGCGCGGGAGGGTCAGGGGAGCTGACTGGTGTAAGCACTGCGTCCGTCGCGGATCCAGCGAGCTCCTCCAGGCGGCGTCGCTTGGCAGGGCCGGGTCCCCCGGGCTGCAGTGGGGACCCGGGCGCAGGGTAGGCCTCGGGGCTGTGCGGCAGGATGGGCATCACGAGGATGGAAGGCGCTGCGCGGGTGCTACAAGGATGGGCTACCGGCGCGCGGGGCAAGGGCGGCTGGGCCTGGCGCGAGCCTGACTGGTCAGACCGGACCGGACCGGACCGGTGTGTCCCGGCGTGTCCGTGCAGCTGTGTGTCCCGCTGGTTGGAGTCACAGGAGAGGCTGTCCTGGCGGCCCGGCGGCCCGCAGTGCAGGTTTCTGGGAAAGCAGTTCTCCTGACTCCTTGGAGAGCTTCTTGGGGCCGCTGGGCCCGCCTGGCGCCTGGGAGTCCTGGGTCTTCTGACGCCGGCCTTAATGCACAGGGGAGGAGGCCGCAGATTCAGTTCTCCAGATCAGCTCCCGGGGCAGTCGTGAAGGCAAACTTTCCGGAGAGGCTCTGTGCAGCGTGGGCACCGCTCCGGTGGCCGTGTCTGGTAGTGACACCCAGCAGGTGGCTGGGATTGGCAGCTGCCAATAGGTCTGTAACCGAAGGCTGAAGGATCGAAACCAGGGGCTGAAGTGTCTGCGCTGGAAGCCAGGAGATGATGTCCTAGCTCATGACAAAGACTGGAGGTCCTCTGACTGCTGGAACCCTGGCCATCCTTCCTCCTTTTATACTATCCAGGTGAGGAGCCTCCCTAGGGTGGGTCTTCTACCCCCCGGAGTGTAGAATTGCAACGCTGTTTTAATTAAGCTTCTAAACTTCTCAAGTCAGTCAACCATTACAACAATCAAGGTCGTATCTCAGTGAAAACTTGAAAATCATTCTGGCAAACCTCCATTAGGAATGCACCATCATCCATCCTTTACTTTAGCCAATGCTGCATTTTAGAAAGAGAAATTCTAAAATGTTTGTGGAGACATTATATGTGCATTTTTAATCACTAGTATTGTCTTTATCAGTGAACTGAACCATATAGTGATACATCATTGTATCGAGTGAAAAAATTGTTTAGATACCAAATCAACATACCAAACTTATTCTATACACTAATATGGCTACACAAAATAAACGTGAGCTCTTGTAAGTAAAACACCTTGAAAGTTTAGAATTGTGCAGTGTTTTAGAACCATAGAATCACATTAAAATATACATGAGAGAAGGAATGCAAAGGGAATGATTTCATTTGGCAAAGAAAAAAATATCACAATATTAATAGTCATTTTGTTTTTTGCTTTGTCTTCTACTTTGGTGGTGAGTGGGATTGGGTACGTGTGGAATGTTCCAGGAAGCTCTGCATGTTAGGGCCCAGACCTCAGTGTATGGTAGGCCCATGGGCTGCAAGGTTGCATGCTCATGATATAGAAGGTGCTTTTGGAGCACTCAGTCTGGTGTGAGGACCATGGGATCTGTGGTCCTGGGTGCAGTGTCACAGAGGTCAGGTCCTCCAGTAGGTGACACATGAGACTGTCTTGGTACTTGGGTGACCTGCAGTGCTGGCTTGCCTGAGATAAGTATCTCAGCTGTGCCTGGTCCCCTGTTTTGGAATCTTGTGTCTTCCCTGGTCAAGCTTGATAAGCACATAATTCTGACTGTGTTGTGAGTCAGACTGGGAAAGGAAGTATCAGAATGTCCTGCTTTGCCCCTCCCTCACCTTACAGGTGGGTGTTGGTGCCAATAGCATTGGCTGTGCTTGTTTATACACTGTGGATAAACACTTGTATTTGTCTTTAAGGTTACTATATATCCCTTTCTTAGGAATATGAATGTTATGTCAGTAATTTAATTGAACTCTCAGCCTCTTGGGATTTGTGATGGATGCTTGATTGTCTGAATCATGGGATTATGTAGACAGTCACCCAAAATTAACCTAATTCCAGAATGTGCTTCACTTGCACTGTGGCCTGCAAGGGACTAAATCAATTAAGTGCAATAGCCAGAACAATTTTAAAACCAGTCTTTAGGAGTATAATTTTCGAATGTTTGCAGGATGCCCCATGGTATTTATTGCTTTCTTTATTGTTTAAAACAAAGCCAACAGAGAACTCATAAAGTACTTTCTTCCTCCTAGAAGTAGCCTGTGTTCAATACCTTTTCTAGTTGTTCCAAGAAGACTATGAAAAAGAGCTTTACCTTATTACTCTCCACTATTTTGCATCAACTTATGTGGTGCAGACATCACTTTTATTCATGAGAGAAATTGGAAAGTCAAATTTTTTGCTCTTGTAGAAGAGCTTTTAAAAAGTAACAAAATGTCAGCACTTTGAAAAGTGAAGGTAAGAGAATCACAAATTTGATATCTTCCTGGGCAATTTAGTGTCATGATGAAAACCTTTTTGAGACTAAAAGAAAAAAAAAACTCAATATGCAGGCCATAGGATCACTGTCAGACACACACGTGCAAATGCACACACGTGCAAACGCACACACGCGCACATACACACATGCACATGTGCGCAAAGTGATTTTAGTTTTTCCTGGGAGGTTTGCCTGTGGTTATTAAAATTTAGCCCATAAAGAAATTAGTATAAGTTTTTTTTGTTGTATTCAAACTTCATGCTTGTCTTGAATTTTATTGGGTGTGCGTGACTACCACCACACATGGTTTAGAGAATGGAAAAAAATTTTAAACATTTAAATCCTTTTTGTGTTGGACATGGGAATTAAATGCAGACATGCTTATGGGAACAGAGGTAAGTGTTCTTCGTGCCTTATCCTAACTTGCAGTTAGTGAGGTTAGACTTCTCAGTGTCAAAAAGTACCTCATTTTTTCCCCTAGTGTTCTTGCTTACTTATGATGTTGACTATGTTTCCACATAGAGCTGTTTGTGTAGTATTTTCTGTTTTGCCTTTGCCCATGTATTTTGGAGTTGACTTTTAGAACGTCTTTATCACTTATGTGTATGGAAATGACCCTTTCTCAATTTGAGGTGTTTTTGTTCATATTCTTTATAATATCTTTTGAGAAACAGATATTCTTAATTTTAAAGTAGCTTCATATTAATCAGTTTTGGTCTTTATTGCTTGTTTCTATGCTTTGTTTTGTACACTCCCTACTGTAGAGTCATTTCTATACCATCTCAGTATTTAAATTTTTACTTCTCAAAATTTAAACTTTCTTTTCCAGATGTAATAAATCACTTTACATTATGAGGCAGATCAAATTTTATTTTTGTCCATGTGCACAACTTGTTATTAAAGACTCCATGTTTTCCCATAGAACTGCATCATTTCCTGTCTTTTTTTTTTTTGGTATGGATTTCTTAATATTTATTTTCAGTTGTATTCACTTATTTGTGTAGTTAAGGAGAATTTATGTAATTCAGAGTTTAGCATGTTTATAATCACACATTTGATATGTCAAATTAATACAGAATACTAATTTAATTAATGTACTTTCATTAGTTTTTATTGTTAATGTTCTATGATAGATTAAAATTTTTTATTCTTAATTACCAGTAATATAATTATTCTGGGCACAATGTGGTGTTTAATAGATGCATACACTATGAAATGATACAATAAGCCATATGACTATCATATTTTTAGGTGGAGAGAGCATTTAAAATCCTTTAGTAGCTGGGTGTGGTGGTGCATGTCTGTAATCCCAGCACTTGGGAGGCTGAGCAGGAGGATTGCTGTGAGTTCATGGCCAACCTGGGCTATAAAGTGAGTTCAAGGTCAACCTGAACTGCATAGTGAGATCCTGTCTCAAAAAGATTAAAAAAAAAAAAAACCTTTAGTAATTTGAAGTACACATGATTATCATTCTCGTGCTCTGCAATCGATACCCAAAAGTTATTTTCCTTAACTGAAACGTTCCGCCCTTTGGATAAACATCTCCCCATTCACTATTGCCCCTTTGCTAACGTTACACTCTGCTTCTGTGAATTTGGCTTCTTACAGTCCACGTATTCAATTGAAAACATCGCTTCTTGTTTTTTTTTTTTTTTGCCACTGAGCATGTGATTGAGGGCCTCACACATATTGCATAGGTGCTGTACCACTAAGCCACATGCACAGCTCACTGTTTTATGCTTATTTTTAAAAGATGGTTTCATTAAGTGGCACCTGGTAGCCCCCAGTGTGGGTTTCCTGGGGAGCAGTGTGTGCATTTGGTCAAGGTCTAGTGCCTTGGACTCTTGGGTGCTCCTCACTGGGAGCAGGATGCCCTCTGGTCATTCAGCTCTGTTGCAAGCAATGCTGGGAACTGAAGTTGCAGGGTGCTGGGCTAGGTTCTGCCCCTATGTGGCTCCTTCCCAGGTGCTTGCTTCCCAGGTTACTGGCTTCACAGGCCAGTAACTGTGCCTGTGGTTGGTAGGTCACTGGGGAAATAGATTTATGAGCCTTAGAGGGCGGAATGACAGGTGTAACTTTTTCATAGAAAAAGTGTCAGGCCTATAATAGAATTTCAAAGATGCCTCATCTTTAGAAGTGATATTTTCCTGTGATTTTAAGGATTTTTGGAGAAATACCATCAAGAAAGCTCCCCACCCCCTTTTGAAATATGAGTATTTCCTGAATGCTACGTGAACATCCTTTAATGTTTGGCAAATAATTTTATTTTTGAAGTAAGTAAAAAACATATTTATTTTTTAAGAAAACTGCTTTTTAAATACTCATAAGAGTTGGCTTTATAACTCCTTCAATTCAATTCCTAGTACTTTAATATTTTTGTGTTTTGTTTTTGAAAGTTGTCTGTTAATAAAATTCTGAATGATAACATTACAAGTAACAACTTTGACATTTTTTTCAAATCCACTTTATTTCAAAGAGAAAAAAAAAAACCCAAAATTTCAAAACACGTCAATCAGGGGATATTATTTTTCACCCAGAGCATTTATTTGGCTCTGAGTGGTAAAGCAAAATTTACAAAATAAAACACCTAGTTTGTACTGGTTCCAAGAATCACATACAAATTATTTGGTTTTAAAATCAAGGATTCTTTTTTAATATATTTATTGTATAAACCTAGGTGTTGTTAATTGGTACTGTGTATGCCTTTCAAATTAACAGGTAATGCCTCCTCCTGTTGTTCCTAAAGATATTTATAGTTTATATTCCTGTGAGCCACATATGTCTCCATTTCACTATATCTTTGCAAAATTTCTTATTGCTAGTTTCTTAAGTCTTTTTTGTTGCTGTTGTTGTTTTGAGATAGTCTCACTTCATAGTGCAGTCTGGCCTCAAACTCACAGTGATCCTCCTGCCTCAGCCTTCCAAGTGATGGTATTATAGGCATGTACCACCTTGCCCTTTTACTTTTACTTTTTCTTTTATAGTAAAACACTATCTTGTAATTTATTTTGCATTTAGGATTATCAGTGAGGTATGTCATTTTTACCTATGCTTCTTGACTATTTTGTATCTTCTTTGAAATGTTTATGTCTTTTACTCTTTAAATATTGGCTTCAAAATAGTATGGACCAGGTGTTTATCAGAGTCACCCATAATGAATGTTTTTATTACTTGATCATAGTCTTTGAAGGCTTTCACACTTGATTCACTGTAATTCTCACCTGTTCTAGCTCTAGTAAAATTTGTTGTGATTTAAATATTGTTATAGACTTTTCCCCAAATTCTGTCCTCTTACTTTGCTTTCCCCTCACTGATTTTGTCCCCATCCTATTTACTTGACTCATACCCTTGATCCTACATTACCCTAAGCTGTAAGCTCTCCATAATCACAATTTCAAACATTTTATCCCCTGAGCACCATCTATCAAGTGTCTAGTTCAGGTCTTCAAACAGCCAAATGCTATTATTTCTTCAGCTCCAGAAAAAAATTCATTTATCCTACTTCTTTTCCATTAAAAGGACACCATCAGGTTCTTACCTCCCTCCTTATATTGAATTTAAATTCCATGGGCAATCATTATAATCACTGCCATATTTATGTCTTCATGTCCCTTTCCTATATTGTGCTTTGCTGGCAAAATCTGTCTGCTATTCTGTGTCTACACTTGTGCAGCTGAATGTGTCTGTAGAAAAACACTCAACCCCACTGACTGGTGTCACTTTATGTTCATGGTCACCAACCTCAAGTGGGCTCCTAACACAGCCCACTTACTGGACTTCATTGCTATATTCTATTGACACGTGAATGAAATTGCTCACTCTTTATTCTAGATGAATGGTGCATGCTTTCTTCTCCCTCTTCAAACCTCTAATACCCTATTTCTTATTTTTCACTCCTGGATGATCATCTTGCTATCTTTTCACTATGCCTTTCAAATTAGCAGCTAATACCTCCTTCTCCTCATGTTCCCAAATGATTTTTATTTGGGATATTTTCCAAAGTTCTCACTGTCACATTGACTGACCAAGCTGATCAGGACTATGTATTCTGCTTTCTCTCTTGTTCTCAGAGATGTCATCCATGTTTCTAGTCCTCCACTTTTGCAATTAATCTCATCCTGTTTTACCTCCTTAAGAATATCTCTCTTCCAATTCTGCCATCTCTGCCCTGTATCAAGTTTTAGCTTCTTCATCAAATTTAGTTATAGAGTATCTTCAAGAGGTAACCACCGCTTCTATCTTTTTTTGGTACTGGGGATTGAACTCATGACCTCACACTTGCCAGGCAGGTGCTTATGCCACTGAGCTAAATCCTCGGCCATCTAAAAACAAACAAAAACCTCTAGCTTTAAATCCCTCCAGTTTCTGCACCTTATATACCAAAACTCTTGGATTAGTCAATTATATTTGCATTATCTGCCTTTCCTGTAGCCATGTTCTCTTCAGCTAGCTCTAATGAGACTCAGTGTCACTCACCTGAAAGCACTCTTGTTAAGATTTCCAGTGAATACCATGTTATTAAATCGAGTGCTTCTCAGCCCTCATTTTGCATCATGAGCAATGTTATGGTTTGGATATGAAGTACTCCCCAGAGACTCATATGTTAAAGGCTTGGTCCCCAGTGCATGGTGATATGCAATGTGATATTCTCGTGTGATGTGGAGGCAGTGGTCAAAGAGCTGCACCTTCCAATTAGTCACGTGATTACAATGTAAATAGCCAATACTCTCCAGTGTACTGTGTTGTCAGTTTTGCTTGGAGATTTTGTCTTCTCATCCCATCATGTCTACAAAATGCCTATACGTGTGCGTATATGTAATATTGCAGTTAAAAAATAAACTGTGTTAGATGCTTTTGCCCAACTGGAACTTAATGTAAGTGTTTTGAATATGATTAAATAGGTTAAGCTAAGCTATGATGTTTGATGGATTATATGTATGAAATACATTTTTTACTCAATATTTTCAACTTAAAGTAAGTTTTTCAGGTCATCACTTCAAGGTAAATTAAAGAGCATCTGGTACTATATTTAATATAATGTGCATCTTATTTGTTCACTGTGCACTGATCAAGTGCCAGTCAATGTTTTTAAATTTTAAACAGAAGTTGTAAATTTGTATTTATTTACATTAATTGACAAAACTTTTGCACTTAAAGTTTGGACTTCCATTTCATCTCTGGGTCCTATAAAGGTTATTTAATTATTTGAAGAATTGATGCTTAGTTTCAGTATCTGTCAATACTAATGATTTGCAGGAGCGAAAGAATATCCCCCTCCATCTTGACTACTACTTTGACTACAGTTCACATACACAGAAGATCATGTGTTCCATCATGTGGCACAAAATAGTCAATAGTCTACCATCCTCAAGTTCCAATCTAAAATAGTGGCTTCTATTTCTCCAGAGCATCACCTTCTACACATAAAGAAATAATTGGACACCCATTTTGAACTAGAGTAGCCTAAAAATCCTCTTGAACAAAACATGTAAAAGTATTGGGCTCATTTTTTAAAACATTCTTTAAAATCACCAAATAGCTGTCAAGTAAAGGAAACATGGAGAGACCAAATTGGTAAGTTTCTGGCGTCCTAGAGCTCTGGTTTTATAGACCAACTATAGTCATCAGGAAATAACCCTAAGCATACACACAGAATAAGAATTGTTTTGGAGAACTCCTGCATAATTCTCAAACCCTCTAACTGGACTACATTGGTGTCTTAGTTACTTTGTTACTTTTTTTAACATTGTTTAATTGATTTTAATAATGACATGAAGCCCCTAGACTTGACATAATCATTATGCAAAATACATAGATGAATACTGCCTTCTTTTAAAAATATAAAATAAATAAGCAAAGATGTGAAAATAGGCAAGTTTCCACTAAATAAATGAAAATTAAAAAAAGAAACTTCCTTTCTATGTCATGTGAAGAAGGAAAATTATCATTTTAAAAAATATTCAAGTTTACTAAACAAATTTAAAAAGGAGTTATAAAATGTTTAACTTTCATCAGCTTCAAGGTTTATGTTGCTGCCGAATTTCACATATAATTGAACTTTCAGATCTGCTAGCACCTGCTGAATTGATGCTACTCTGGATTCTAAGGCATCAATTTCTTCTTGTAAAATTTTCTTTGCTTCTTCTAACATTTCTTGTGTTTCTTCTTGAGAATGGCTAACCAAAGCATCACCGATTTGATAAGGTATCATTAAGCAGTCATCATCTGCGAGCATGATGTCGTCACAAGCATCTTCTAAATTCTGGAATTGTTTCTTTTTTACTTCTATTTCTTCCTTTAGCTTTGGGATTCTACTCCCATTCCACGTAAACTCGTTTATCTTTTGTTGACCTTCAAAAGCAACACTGACGTCTTCCTCAGCCATCTTCTTCATGGTGGCCGCCATCTTGGGACTTGACTAAACTTTCTTGGTGCCTTATCCATTGCATTCCAGTTAGCCAATGGGTAAAAAGCTTTCTCGAACAATAGAATTTTCTTGCACACTATAATTTTCCCATGCCTGACACCTTTGTTAAATTCAAAGTCAGCGTTATGATAGGTCTATTTAGGTTAGTGAATGTGTATAATATGTAAGTGAGGATTACTCATTCACTAAATGCTCAGACCTTTTGTCTTCTGTTTTCTGTGGGTATATTAGTTTGTTTTCTTGTGCTCAAAGTGCTGTTTTTTTTTTTTTGTTTTAATCTCTTACAGTTGACATTGGGCCAACTGGTAGGGATCAATGCTTTTATTTTATTTGCTGTAGAATTGGAAACTAACTAGCCCTATTAAAAGTATGAGTAAACTAAGACTATATAGACTGTACATGAAGGCCCAGGAAGGGTACAAAGCACAAGGTGTGACTAAAATATATAGTGAATGTTTAAATTAAAAAAATTATTACATTAAAAGACACATTGCTATTAATCCCCCTCAAAATACTTCTATTCACTTTGAACACACTTATTGCTCACAATGTGTTTATGAGGTGTGATAAAAAAATACAGTAAACACTACTGCCCAGTGCCATCCAACAGGGAGGCAGGCTTTTAAAGCATTACAGCATGCCTTCATCCACCTGAGCATCTGGAACTGTGCAACTTCTGTCTCTTCCTCAAAGTCAAAATGGCGATGAAAGGAAAATGTTTTGAATTGTTTCAGGATGTTGAGGCAGCTGTGACAGTGCAGCTAATGACACAGAAAAGGACTTCCAGAACTGCTTCAGAAAGTGGCAAGAGTGGTACAGTAAGTGTGTTTGAAGTGAAGAGGGAGTACTTTGAGGGGGATTAATGGCAGTATGTCTTTTACTGTAATAAATAAAAAATTTTAAGCATTATTTGTATTTTTTGAGCACACTGTATTACAAACACATCATATAATCTCTTGACTTTTTAGATTCCTTGTGTATTCTCATTGATGTCATACTGCTGGATATGACAGTTCTTGGCATATGTAGGCACTCAATACATTTATCAAAAAAGAGTGAAGAAGCAGAAAATGTATCATATGGATAAAAAGTGAACTCTTGGTACTGCAATACTCATGAGACTGAATCTAAAACACATGTAGTGGCAGCTGGGATGTCCGCTCCCTTGAGAAGTCTGAAGTTCTCCTTACTGGCAACCATTGACTAATGCTGTCCTTTTGGGGTTGGTTACTGTGGAAGTTGTGGTTTGGGTTTATGATTGATTACTGAAGAGTTGTTCAGCTTCTAGAGCGGTTTGTTGCACAGAGTTCTATCATCATGTATGACCTGGTCATTTTGAGTTTGTGTAAGACTCTTAGTTTCCTTCTTCTCTGTGAGGCTGAGGCAGGAGGATCACAAATTCCAGCCCAGCCTAGCAATTTAGAGAGAGCTTGTGTCTGAATAAAAAAAAGCAGGGGTCGGGAATGAAAGTCCTGAGTTCAATTCCCAGTGCTAAAGAAAATTAGATACTACAAAGTGATTTTTATGTAATGGTTCCTTTCCTTGCCTTCAGAAATTTAGTCCTTGAGTATTTAAACAAGATTGTAGGTTTGGAGGGCCAGGGATTTAGTCCAGTGGCATAAGCATCTGCCTGGCAAGGGCAAGGTCTGAGTTTGATCCTCGGTAATTGTAGGTTTGGTGAAGGCTACTTATTTGGCATAACGATCTGCTAGAGTATTTCTTTTAGCTTATCTATTATCTATTTTAATGGGTTTTAATCTTTTGAGACAGGATCTTTTTTTTTTTTTTGGTACCAGGGATTGAACTCACAACCTCGCGCTTGCCAGGCAAGTGCTTAAGTCACTGAGCTAAATCCCCAGCCCTTTAATCTTTATAGTAATTACCTCTTTATGATTTAAGAGTGCATCTAAAAGTTCCTTAGTTTGTTGTCCATTTTTGACCAGGGTTTCAGCAGGGATAAAAACCTCTCTTTGTTTCCAGCGTAATCTCATCCATCATATAGTTCTCCAAGAATATACCAAATATCTGTATATTACTGGCTATTGGGCTACTAAACAAGCTGCAGTAAATGCAATGAGTTCTCCCATTTGAGTTAATTTTGCTCAGGTAGATAATTATATTTTAAAGATATAAGATTTATATGATCTGAAGAGAAACTAAAGTATGTATGCTATATTCTTAAGGAAAATTAAATTAGTTTTTGCCTACCTGCTTGATAATTTCCAGTTTTAGTTTTGAGGGATGAGAATTCAGCATGTAATATTGGGTCAAGGTTCACATTTGGAGTTGGGCACAGAGAGTTTCCTAACTGAGGTAAGTCAGTGCTGAGGCTCTCATTCGTTTGGTAGAGCAGCATTCAGAATGTTGCAGTGGTGAATGGTAATGTGAGAGGGAGAGAGAAATAGAATCCCATAAAATGTTAGTCAGCTGTTGGAAAAGTGTTTTGTGTTAAGTCAAGTGTGGAGGTTAGAACTAATTCAGCAGAAGATCAAATAAGTTTTATAGCTTCCAGGACAGCTATTGCCCTAAGATAAGAGGATAATCCTTTCCAATGGGGTCAAAGGTGAGGTTATAGTGAGCAATCTTTCTGTTTACATTTTTTAGAAGTTGTAATAGAGGACACAGGTTGGATAATTGGTTACTAGTTTCATTTACAAGGCACATAAAACTCTGAGTTGGACATTTTAGTGACGATCAGGATTTGCCTTGGACAGTTTTCGTTTTTTAAAAATTATCATTATTATTTTTGGATATAAGTTGCTGTTCAGACAGAACTTTAACTCACTTTGTAGCCCAAGCTGGCCTTGAATTCGCAGCAATCCACCTGCCTCAGCCTCCCAAGTGTTGGGATTACAGGATTACGTGTCAGGAAATCCTGCTTTCTTTTGTGCTGTGAGGATATTAACCTAATTTTCCATATATATATATATATATATATATATATATATATATACATACTTATTAGTGCCATATTACTTTTATTTATTTTATTTAAAGAGAAAAAAAAGCAAAACAGAAAAAGAGGTAGAAACAATACAGAATTTCAGAAAAAAAAGCAGTACGAAATCATTGTCTTCAATCATTGTACATATTGTCCTCCTAGACCTAGTTGTTAAAGTTACAAAATTAAAGCATACAAAGTGGACATTCAAACAATGAGACTGCAAAGAAGTTCAATGATCCAGTAACAACTTAGCAACATGGTTATCAATCCTACACACTTAAACACACATGCAGCCATATCCTCTAGAGCACTTTCTTTTCTTTTACTTTTTAAGTCCATTATCTGCTTAGTTATATCCTGTTCCAGGTTTCTCAGAACCTTACTGACTTGTTTTGTTGTTGTTATATACTTTTGATCACCTTATATAATTCTGTTGCCTTGTTTTAGAGTTTCTCCTCATCCATGATCCATGGGTCAGCTCTGGTGGAGTTGGGAGATTTTTGGAGGTATTTTGTTACTTTCTTAGCTACTTTTGTTTTTTTTGAAGGTAGCAAAATACAGCAGAACAAGACCGAACAAACCCATGCAATCACACTGCAATAAAACTACCACAGAACCTCAGAGCCCGTCACCATTACATAAGCAATGATCTCAATAGTACAGCCCATTTTGTTCACATTAGCTGTTCTTTCAATCAGGTAGAGGAAAATGGAAGGAAATATCGAACTTTTAAAAACAGAATATTGAATAAAGCAGTACCATTAATCAAAACTGAGCAAAACAGTGATAAAAATATTTGCCTTTAAAGAGATGGTAGAAGGAAATCCCCCTTACTTGCCACACTGTATACATTCATCCTCCAAAAAGATACTCAGGCCGACGGTGCCCACTTGCTAACTTGGCGGGGGGGATGGATCAATATCTGATTCTTAGCCGGTGCACCGGCAGGGCCCCAGCTGCTTACCAGGGTGGCCAGTAGGCCACCTTATCTACCAGCACCCAAAGTTCCAACATGATGCAGAGCTCAAGAATTGCTGATAGTTCCCGCCCCAGTGTGCCGGCCCCATATTACTTTTGTAAAATATTGGATTTCATTGTGGCACAGCTTGATTTTTAATGTAAACACATTAAAACTTTTATTTCAGAAGTTAACTTCTCTAAATCACCTTTATTTCTTTAATCCACTCCCCTTCTTGTGCTGAGTCTCAAACCAGAACATGACACATGCTGTCCGAGTGTTCTACCACTGACACCTCCAGCTGTTTTCCTTGCAGTTAAAAAAATTAATAGTTCAGTTTAAGGACACTTTCAGGTTTACAAGAAATAGAGCAGCTTTCAGAGTTCCCATATACTAGCTGTCCATTGTACAGCTTCTCCTACTAACATCAGGCTTTATTATAACACACATTTCATAATTAATAGATCAATAATTAATTAGATTAACAATTAATAGATCAATATAATTAATAATTAATAGACCAATATAGGTACATTATTATTAACTGAAGTTCAGAGTGTACATTAAAGCTTACTGTGTTACATACACTGTTCTGTGGATTTTCACAGATTAATAACTATCCCATATCCATCTCTGCCAATTAAGAGCCCTCCATTTCTGCATGACTTCTGCATGCATTATGCAGAGTCCAAGGTGGTGTAAGCTGAGGCAGTGGTTATCCTGGTGGAGGTTGAGGCAAATAATGCTACCCAACTTACAGCATTGTTACCAGTTTTAAAAGATGTGATAAAGTAATCTTAGTGGGGCCCGACACATCACAAGTACTGTGTCAAAAATCAGCTCTTAACATAGAAGTTCCAAGCTGTTACTGAGTGGTTCTTTTAGAATAGTTCTCCAATTAAACGTATTCTAGGTCCTGCTTATCTTGAATAAAGAATTGGATGAGACAAGCCAAACTTAGTGCCAAAAGTTTATTTGAAGAGCGAGGAGTAAAAGAGTAAGGGAAAAATTGGCTGCAGAGCAAACTAGGGCTAAATAAGAGAGAAAAAGATAAAAAGAGCAAAAATAAAAGTACAAGCTGTGTCTGGAAGACACAGATTGGACTACCCTGAAGAGTCACAATAGCAGGCCTCTCATGGAATCTGTTTCCTGTATGTCTTCCACATCTCCTGAAAACCTGGAGAAGTGCCTCCGGCTTGGTCCTGGGAATTGCTTGGCATTGCCTTGGGATCTTGCAAGTGACAGGTCCCATCCTTATTTCCTCAGCCAGCTTTACCATGCCCTATCTCCTATATCAAAGGCGCCTAGGGTGCAGCTCATAGCTCATTTCCTTTAATGATTAATATTCCATTGCAAAAGGTGGGGGGGGGGAAACCTCTTTCTGCCCCCCACCTTTCTGCCCCTTTTATTTTATCTAGACTGCTGGGATTAGAGTGATGCCAATTCAATTAGTGGACTGACCCACCAATCACCCACTCTTAGTCCCAGCCCTTGACCCCAGCATTACGTACTCTAGATTCAGCTACCTCCAAAGAAAACCCCCAAAACAGATGTTGATGGGCCATCTAGACACAAACCATAATAGTCAATGCATAGTAATTTTCGATCTCTGAAATAATTGGTACTCATTGTCTGAGATACTCAGTCAAACCCCAGAAATATTCTCACTTATTATTTGTGATACGTTTGCAATACTTTAGGGTAGTATTTAATCTATCAGGACATAAATGCTTTTCCCTTGCCAGGTAAGTCATGCTCTAATAATAAACTGTGATTTGAGGAAAAACTGTGATTTACCTTTCAAAACTTTAGTGTTTCTTTTCTTTATTGAGGCTGGGGGCAGGTAAATAGAATCCTTTTCGGAATGATTTTACAGGCTTTCTTATTCTTTGAACATGGTAGGAATCATTTATATGCTTTGGTCAGATCTCTAAAGGCAATTGACGTTTTAGGGTTTTAAGTAAGTTGTTGGGAAAAAACAGGGGTTTAGACAAGGAAAATTGAAAGGAAGAGCTGATGGAGGTACCAAAAAAGAGAGATTAGAAGGATAAGAGACAGATGGAGAGCTCAATAAATGGAAAGACAATGGTGGAAAATTTGTTTGAGAAATGCAGCTGGGTGTGGTGGTGCATGCTTATAACCCCGGCACTCAAGAGCCTAAGGCAGGAGGAGTTTACACAGTAAATTTAAAACCTGGGTGAGCCACACAGCAAGACCTAGTCTCTCAAAAAAAAAAAAAAAAAAAGGAGAGAGAAATGCAGTTAGTTTGTTGTTGTTTTCCAAATTTCTCATTAGCTTTGGCCAAAGAATGTTTTAATGAAGAAAAGCTGCCATCAAGAAATCAACTGATAACAAATGTTGGTGAGGCTGTGGGAGAAAAAGGAACACTGCTCTACTGTTGGTTGGAATCTAGACTGGTGCAACTACTATGGAAATCAGTATGGAGAATTCTCAGAAGACTAGGATGGAAGTTCCATTTAACCCAGCTATTCCCCTCCTGGGTATTTTCCCAGAAAAACTGAAAAGGTCATATCACAGTGATATATGTGCACCCATGTTCATAGCAGCACAATTTGTAATAGCTAAATCTTGGAAACAACCAAGATGCCCATCAATCGCAGAGTGGATGAAAAAGATGTGGTATTTTTATACAATGGAATATTACTTGATTATAAAAAAGGATGATCTTGAGACCTTCATAGGTAAATGGAGACAACTTGAGACTATCCTCATTAGTGAAATAAATAAGAAACAGATTTATAAATATCACCTTGTGTCTCTAGTGTAAAAAGTAATAAGAACTATAAGAGTAACAAAACCCCAAAGTGTAATTGCTATTGTAAAAAAGAGGAAAAGAAAGTGCTCTAAGGGATATAACTGCATGTATGTTTGAGTGTGTAAAATAGATGACCATATTGCTGAATCTTTGTTGGATCATTGAGCAGAACTGTTTGCAGTCTCACTGTTTGGATGTCTACTATGTATCCTTTAATTTTGTAACATGAACAACTATATCCAAGATGACAACATGTAATTTATCAACTAGTGATTTCTTAGTGCTTTTAATTTTTTTTTACCTTGTTTTTCCTTTGGAATTCTGTATTGTTGCTACCCTTTTTTCTGTTTTGTTTCTTTTTTTCTCTTTAAATAAAAAATGTAAAAAAAAACTAAAAAAAAGAGAAAATTTTGATTTAGGGCTTTGTTTGCAGGCCTCTGTATATCTAATAAAAAATGCTACTGATTTAACCTGAGAAAAGCTATTCCCTTTTTTTTTTTGAGACAAGGTTTTGATATGTAACTCAGGCTAGTTTTGAACTCACTATGTACTCTAGGCTGGCTGTGAACTTGCAGTGATCCTCCTGCCTCAGCCTCCTGAGTACTGGGGTTATAAGTGTGTATCTCCCTTTTTTTAAAGGTGCCTTTCAACTGAAACATTTCCCACTGAAGGTCCATGTTATCTTTAATGAAACTGTGCCATTTAGAGATGTAAGAATTAAAACTATGATACGAATTTATATAAAAAGCAGGTATTTTTCCAGGAAGAAGAAAGGATTTAGACTTGCATGACACTATATGAGCTGGCACTAACTATTTGGTTGGGGCCTTCAAAGGAGGATCTGATTGTCTACATTCAGTGGAAAACCAGATATAGTGCCTTTCTATATCAAAGCTAAACTCTCAGAAAAAAACCAAAATTAAAATGGAGGAACCTCATTTGATTTTATTAATGACCCAATTCAAAGTTCATTCAAATGGTTGTGGGTTTAAGTTCTACTTTCATGTATGGTTTGGCTGTTGCTGATTTGCAATTTCGGTCTCTCAAATTCTTTTGTGTCCCTGGCTAACAAGGAATCCAGCTCTCTAATGGTGTGTTTTGCAATTACCCTGGCCTCCTGAACTTCCCAGTGATATTAGTAGCACCCAGTAAATTCCTGATTGTTTTGTTATTCAGTGTTCCTCAAGGCCACCCAGGCATCGGCTGGAGCTGATGTATTTTACAGCCTTAGGTAGTACTGTATTGTATGCATGTCTTTGAATGTTTTCACCCCTTCTTTTGCTGTCTGCCTTTGAAGTTACAGTATTTCTATTTGGTGTGGAGGTCCTTTTTTTCAAGATTCCAATTTTCTAGGAATTTTAGTACTTTTAAGAATGTTAGCACTGTCTTATAGGGTTCTGTCTGGGGTGGTATTTCCTGCATAGTGGAAGAGTGCTTCTAAATTGGTGAATTCTTACTTTTTTCTGTGCTCCTATTCAGTAATTTTAGACTTATACTTGACTTCTTTGGGTTACAACTGTGAATTTCATGTTGGGTAAATATTGCAGTTCTTCCAGCATATATACAATATATTTCATTATTTATATATAGGTTCACTATTTCTCTGTCTGGGTTATATTGTGCTCAACTTTAGTTACTGGCCTTAGTGGGGAGAGGAGGTAAGAGTAGATCATACTCTCATGCCAGGAAGAATATTCTGTTTCAGTTTAATTCAAGGGAAGAGCACAAACCTATGAAAGGAGGATGGGCCTCATCTGTAGGCCAAGAGACTTGAGAAGGGTCTGGGAATTCAAGACCCTCAATTCCATCTACTCAGTTTTCTTTATCCAGTCTTGTGGTCCAATCAGGGCAGTGACCTCACCATCACAGACTTGCCTTGTTAGAGATTTCAACTTTTTATTTTGTTCTTCTGTTCCTAAAGTGAAGCCAGGGCCTGATCTTCAGGCTTTTCTCCTCATGTTAACTCAGAAGATGCAGACCTTTTGCTGTCAAAGCTGTCTAGCTCTCATATTTAGATTTTACTGGTAATTAATCATCCTTCTCTTTCTCAAATGTAGTTAGAAACTGCTATTGAATTCTGCATTCGTTGTAAATATTACTTTAGTTTGTGACCTGATTGTTTCAAATGTCTGGGTACCACCAGTGTTTAGTGTATTTCCTTCCACTACTGCCCTACTAAACTCACCATTGAGTAAGAGTTTATCTGCTTTTCTAAGGCATGCTATGGGTTGTTCATATACCACAATTCACTGTTGAAATCCAGAACCCTGCTCCCTGCTAAAAGAAATCCAGAGATCAGAGAGGGCAACTTAGTGAGACCCTGTCTATAAATTAAAAAAAAAAAAAAGACCCTGGGGTCTTTTTCAGTGTGAAACACTGGGTTTAATCCCCTGAAGACAAAAACCAAACAAGTCCCCAAGCACTGAAATCCACTTTAGTAGCCATGACATATGACAACTCTTGCTACCAGCTGTTTGGGAAGGCTGAAAGATGGAGATTTCCGTGTAAGAATTTGGGGGAAGAAAGAAAATGTGAGTCTTCTAATGGAGGACTTGAGCAGGGATACAGTTGTGACAGAGACCTCCAGTCAAATCACTGATAGCTCTAGAATTGTGCTTATGTTTCATGTTGTCTTGAGTTGGTGCACATAGGTCGGTCCTGTATATCCCTTAACCAAACAACCAGTGGAGTAGATTACCCATGCCTGAGAATAATTTTCGGAGAGCGACTGAGCTGAGGTAGTGCTAATTCTCCCAGCAAGCCTGAAGGGGTGTGGATCTACTCCATCCCAGAATCACTAGTGCATTAAAATGGGAAATTGGGGCATGTGTCATGTTTGAGGATCAGATTTACTACTTGTTTATTTATTTGTTTATTTTTGTGACACTGTGGGATTGAACTGAGGGGCAGTCTACCACAGAGCTGATCCCCATCTCTTTTTATTTTTTGAGATGAAGTCTTGCTAAGTTTCCCAGGATAGTCTTGAACTTGTGAACCTCCCACCTCAGCCTACCAAGCAGCTGGGATTATAGGTGTGCACCATTGTGTGAGAACTATGATTTTTGACTGAAAATTACATGCTATCTGTAATGTTTGGCTCTTAGAGAATCAGAGAAGAGGCAAATGTGCAATCCAAATATGGAATATATGATGAATTCTTCCTTCAAAATTTGTCAACAAAACAAAATTTCTTTGCTCAGAAAAAGTGAGGTACTGTCTATTAGGTAGCGCCTGTCACAAGAAGATACCACATAATGAGAAATTTTATGCCTGAAGGAATGTAATCATTGATGTAATTAATGCAGAATTTGAGTGTTTAAAATTTCTAGAAAGGGGATAACATCACTAAGCCAGAAATTTGCAAAATTGACAAAAAATTGTGAAATAAGAGCAAGTAGTTTTAAAAAACCAATTATGTCTTGAAGATGATAGTATTTAAATGAGTACCATCTTACAAAGAACATATGCATGGTTTTGAAAACAGACAACAAATCAGATAATTGTAAGAAAGTGTTATGACAAAGGATATAAAATATATAGAAAATAAAAGGCTTGGAGGAGGGCCTTGATTAAATAGCACTACTACTTTCCTGCTAGGAGTTCCAGCTTGAAGAGAAGTCTAGAAAGTCTAAGAGATACTCACTCACTTTTTTCAACTGGAATTTTAAGAAAGAATTACTTCGCCAGATTTAGAAAGCTTTCTAAGTTGCAGTGGGCAAAATTCTACAACTAAACATAGCAGGCTGAAACTGTAAACTATCAAAGTTAAGAAAAATACTGCAATCAATATCTTAATTTTATTTTTTTATTAAAAAAAGCAAAACAGAAAAAGGGGTAGAAATTATACAAAATTTAAAAAAAACATTAAGGAAAAAATAACATTAGGAAACCATCATTAGTTGATATATTACATATTGCTATATCAGAAGTAGTTGTTCAAGTTACAAAATCAAGGCATAAAAATGAACGGACAATCAAACAATGATAGCACAAACTATATTATTTGATGAGCTATCAAAAACAGCATTATGGTCATCTATCTTGCACACTTATACATATATTAAGTTATATGTGTATATCTACACGTTGTTCTTTCCTTTTGAGCACCTATTTCCCTTTCATTATTACAATATCTATTATACATTTTGGATCTTACTACTTTTTCAGTTTATTATTATGATTATTTTTTACACTAGAGAGACAATACAATATTTGTAAGTGTGAGTATGATTTTTTTAATTTAAAATTTTTTATTATTTAATTTTAAAGAGGGTAAAACTATACATAACAAAACAGAACAAAGCAGATCAGAAGAAAACAATCTAAGTGACACAGATTTCAAAGCAAGACAACAGGAGATCGACAGTGGCTACTATAATGTCTCGTTTTCTTCTAAATAGTTATCTATATCTTCACACACAATGAATTCATACAAAACAAAATAGTATAAAACTGATCAGAACAGAGTAATGAAGGCATTAAAGGCCTTCAAAACCAGACAATAGGAAAATCAACATTGACTGCCATGTCTCTTGTTCTCTTTGAGACAGCTGTCCATACCTTCATGTATGTTGAAATTAAATAATACAAAGCAGACTGAAACCACTCTGAACAAAGAATAAAATTATTACAGGATTTCACAGCACCACAATAAGGAATCAGCAATGGATATCATAATGTCTCTTTTTCTTCAAAGTAGCTGTTCATTTTATCACACATAATATAATTGATTCTCGTAAACTGTTTAGAAGTTCTAGGCATGTATAAGTTTCTACATGTATACCTATTCTTCTTGTATTAGAGGTAAAAATAAAACAAAACAAAGTAAAACATTACTAGAAAAACAAGAAACAAAAAAGACAAATAAATAACAATAGCAAAGAGTCCATACAATGATGATATAGGCCTTCAAAACAAGGCTGTAGGAACATAACTAAGGTTGTTATTTTACATAGTAATCTTCAAAAGAGTTCCTCAGATTTTCAGCTACAAACATGCAAAACTGATTCAGTCCTATGAATATTACTGTTTTGTTCCAAGAACTTATAGAATTAGCCCATTCATCTTATCTATCCTAAATGTGTTTATACAAATTTAGATATTTTTCTTTTCCCTTCCTTGATTTATTTCACTTATGAGGATACTCTCAAGTTGCCTCCATCTACCTGTAAAAGCCTCAAGATCATCCTTTTTATAGCTGAGTAATATTCCCTTGTATAAAAATACCACATTTTTTTTTATCCATTCTGCAGTCGATGGGCATTTGGGTTGTTTCCAAGATTTAGCAATCATAAATTGTGCTGCTATGAACATGGGTGCACATATATCACTCTGACATGATCTTTTCAGTTTTTCTGGGAAAATACCTAGGAGGGGAATAGCTAGATTGAATGGAACTTCCAATCCTAGTTTTTTGAACAATTTCCATACTGATTTCCACAGTGGCTGCACCAGGCTACACTACCACCAACAGTGGAGCAGTGTTCCTTTTTCCCCCCGCCTTGCCAACATTTGTTATCAGTTGATGTCTTGATGGAAGCCATTGTTTCTGGAGTGAGACGAAATCTCAATGCTGTTTTAATTTGCATTTCTTGAATGACCAGTGATGGTGAATATTTCTTCATGTATTATTTGCCGTTTGTATATTTTCATCTGAGAACTATGTATTCATCTCAGATGCCCATTTTTGGAGTGGGAGAAACATCTTAATTTTATACAAAGGAATGACAATATAAATGGAAAGACTTCTCTCATCTGGTACAATAAATGGTGGGGAAAACAATGTCTTTACAGAAATAAGAGATCATAGGTATTATTTTAGAATTCTCCACCCATTTAAAATATCATACAAATTTGCAAGTGTAGTTAAAAAAACTGCAGATGTACAAAATGAGGATTTATCATGCAAGCCATGGAGGGAAGAATTCTTTAAAAAATGTACTATGATAAGAAGACAAATGAGGAGCAAATGACGGATTAGAATATAAGAATAGAAAACAGTAATTGTTAAAACATTTTGGTAAATCAAAATGATAACTGCCACTACTCAAAAGAAAAAATTCACACTTTGCTGATTTTAGCTTTATGAGTAATAATTTATTTTGTTATGAAAATATGAGACAACTTTAAAAATTTGGACATTTTAATATTCAAATGGTGTTCCTACAATCCAACACCCTCCCATTTGAACCAAAACCACCCCTCCAAAAAAAACCAAAATACAACTCAGGGGGAATTATAACCTTATAAAATAATGTAGAAGAGCAGATATGCAAAGAGACTTAGTCATTAGAAGTTCTATAAGTGCCAATCACCATATGAATTGAAAAATCATATCCCAAAAGTCATGTATCAGAAGATAAATTCTTAAAATTTAACATTTAAAACCTTAACATTACCCTGAAGATACCTCCTTCCACCCTTCTCAAGTCCTCACAAGGACATTCAAATTTCAGATCCCTGTAGCCGCAACTCTGGTCTCATGTGTCCTCCTGCTGTTTCTGTGTGTATACCAATGGCCCAAAAATTTTATGTATATATTATATGCACATGCAAATAATTAAAATGATAACATTAACTGCATTCAGTTACTAAATTCAACATTTTCAATAATTTGATAGTCTTTGTAGTTACTTAGCCAACTCCTTGTAAACAAAAACCAAAAAAAAAAAAAAGCCCAGAAACCGACAGTTTTTCATTATCAGAATGACTGAAAGTAAATTTATTCAACGGGATAAAAGTTATACACCAAGCATATACAACAAAAATCACAATTGATAAAATTTAGAACCGCCTACACAAGACATAAGATGAGAATGCCTTATCAGCCATACTGTTTTAAAAAAAGTCATATCCAATACAAATTAAGGAAAGATAAGATATAAGATGATCGTGAAAAGACAATACTGTATTTCCATTTTTAGAGGTATTACTGTTCTTACTAAAAAACCCAAAAGAATCTAGATAAGTCATAAAACAATTTTGTTGAATACCAGATCAACATATAAAAGAAATTATTTTTATGCACTGGTAACCATGTACGAATAAATTTGAGATCGTGTAGATGTAAAAACATGAAAATATAGCATTATAAACTTTTCAGAAACAGAACTGTATTAATAACATACAAGAAGAAATGAATGGAAAAGAGCTGGTTTTTTTATTACAGAAAAATAAACAGTCGAAACAATAGTAGTTCTTTGCTAACCAAATTACTAAAAAAAAAAAAAAAGGTAAGGCATTCGATCATTCTTCCCAGTTCTGTCCGTTTGTAACAGACATTGGTATAGTACAGCTATTTGTGAGATATCCCAAAGAGGGCCAAACCTTCCTAAGCACAGTCAAGTCCATGGTGAGAAGGTAGTCACACACTTGCAGAGATTAGAGATTAGAGCCTAAGTGCTCTTAAACAAAGCATACTTAGTAACTACTTTGGGACAAAACAGGTCCACGGATGTTGGGAGGAAGGGTGGGTTTTAAGAGAAAAGTGCTGGAGCTGAGGTCTGAAGCAAAACTGGGGGCGGGGGTGGGGCGGTGGGGAAATTGGGTGGAGTGGCACGTTCCTATAATCCTAGCGGGAGGCTGTGACAGGATTATTGAGCTTTCCAAGCCAGTCTGGGCTCCACAGTGAGTTGAAGGGCAGCAGAACCACCCAGTAAGACCCTCTCAAAAAGCAACACGACAAAAATACCCCCCTCAAACTAAACAAAAAACTTAGGGGAAATCGAATTTCTTAAGAGTGGCTTCTATAGGGAAAAGCGAATGAGTCTGTAGGTCTGCAAGTTGCAAAAAAGCCACCCAGTCTTTTTTATGACTAACCAGAAAGTCTTCAGACTTTCTGAAACAGCCACTCATTGATTTAGAATCCCAATGTCACCTACGTTAAAAAAACTGTCCATTATGTATCCTTGTAGGTTGTTTAGTTCACGAAAAACAGCTATGAGAAGACCTTCGCTTGTGTCACAGGTGACTGCAGGAGGCCATTCATTCCTGGAACAGGCGTCTTCTGGCTTTGCGGTGCGGACCCGGAGGGCGCACTGGGCGCTCATGGGGACCGGGACTGGGAAAGGGAGGCAGAGGTTGGAGCGGTGAGGTGGGGTAGGGTCTCACCAGATGGAAGTCTTGGTCGAAGATGAGGCCAGGAGAGCCACTTTCGAAAGGACTGATGTGCACCAGAGTCGCGGGTTGTGGGATGGAGCCCTGCGGGTCAGGGCTCTGGACTGCTGTAGACCGGAGCAGGAGCCCAGTAGTGAAGCCAGCTGGAGGGTCCACGTAGGGTGCCAGAAACTCGGGGAGCTCGTCGTACTCTAAGACCTCTTCCTGGCCAGCGATCTCCGGGACAGAGGCACAGATTTCCTGCTGTTCCACGACCACCACGACGTCGTTCTCCAGAGGACTGCCTAGCAAGGCGTCTCGGTCCAGGCCGTCAGGAGAGCCACTTTGCCCTTCGGAGCTCTGGTCGATGGAGCCCAGGAGGTCCTGGTGGACCAGAATGAGGGTGTGGTCTTGCAGAGTCACTTGCAGGACCGAGTCGGGCATGGCTTCCACCACAAGGCTGAAGCCGTCCAGAGGCAGCTGCAGGGCGCAATTTTCTGACAGGATCACCATAGAGGTGAGCGCAGGCGCGGCAGGCGCATCCGCGGCGTCTTCCAGGCCCGAAGCGGCGCTGGTCTCGGGGTCAGTGAGGCCCTCTAGGCGGCGTCGTTTGGCAGGGCTGGGTCCCTCGGGCTGAAGTCGGGACCAAGGTGCAGGGTGGGCCCCGGGGCTGTGGGGTCGAATGCCCATCATGTCGACGGCGGTGAGAGGGCGCGCGGGCGATTGGCCTCAGGCGTGCGCTGTGTTGTCCTGTGCGTGATGACAGGTTAGTGCCCAGCAGAGGGTGAAAACTGAGGTGAGCTGGGCCTCTTGGTGCTTGCTGTGGTGTTGAGTGAGCAGCTTCTGCCACTGCTTCACCCAACAGAACCTCTAGCGTTCTTCACTGGGTTCAAGATGCGGAGTGGACGGCCTTCTGCTGCAAGTGGTGCTGGGAAACCAAATCGCAAAATGTCAGCCTAGGCTCCGCCCCTAGGCGGGCTGCGCGTTAGAGATGGACCAATGGTGGCATCTGTGGTTGGTAGGTGCCTGTTAGACAATACTTTTATGGTCCAATAGAGGGCAGAGCAACTTCCTTTCTCTGGATTGGCTTCCGATTTAGAATTCCCGGCTTTTCTTGGCTGTCCTCTTGGTACCTTAGAGATAGTGTGGAAGCAAGGAGGGTTCATTCTTGGGTTGGAATGCCAAAGCAAGATGTTGACATATATAAGCCTGCTCGCTGTTCAGGCCTTGTCTCGCAAGTGTCCTCTTTGTTCTGTCTCCAAATAGTGCAGTTTGCCATGATATCCTTGCGCTTCTATTCCCTCAGTTGTGAATGGCGGCAATATTCTTGAAGAGTTTGGAGAGCAAAGGAAGGATAGCCTCATTGGATATAAGCAGCTGCTCCTTTATCTGAGGGTTATACTATAGTAATAGTTATTCCAGGATCAACCGAAGTAAGAGTTTATGTAAGTTGACGGAAACTAAATTTTTTGGTACAGTATATCTGCTTTTAGTCAAATTTACAAATAATTAAATATTATGTGAAAACGGTAGCAACTTACCCAGGAGTCAGGAAGTAGCAGAGCTGAGTCTGGCTTTTCTAGCTCCATTTAATTTATGTGCTGTCAAAGCGAGAATGTCCAGTTCTATTTAGATGGTACAGTTAGAGTGTTAGTACTTTTGATCTGAGTGTAATTTTTTCTTCCATGGTTTTATTAGTACATGTTTGCATTACTTAATGATTACATTCATTGTGGGGAGTTGTTGCATGTACATTCCATATATTTTTACTTTTCTTTCTCCCCCTCTAACTCCTTCCCTCCATCTCTCGGTTCTCTTCCCATTTACAAAAGATCCTTCTCCCTATTTCCTATCATCTATTTTTCTCTTTAGTTTAGATGTTGATTTCTTATGTAGGGAAACCATGTGATTTATAATTTGAGTTTCCCATACAAGGAAAACCATGAGGTATTTAAGCTTGCATATTGATTTATTTCACTGCACATTATGATTGCAGGGTGCATCCATTTTTTTCTATACATGACTCATGTATAGAGTCATGTATACATAGAATACTACTGTATGTGAGTACCATTTTTAAAAAATATATCCATCTGTTGATGGACATAGGTGCTTTCAATTCAGTTATTATGACTTGTGCTGCCATAAACATGGGTATGCACATATTATTGTAATTTTATTAATTTTTTTTCTTAGTGCCGGGGATCGAACTCAGGACCTTGCTTTTGCCAAGCAGGCACTTATGATGCTGAGCTAAACCCCTGGCAAATGGATTTTGAAATGTATTAATTTTTTTTGATGTATCATTGTAATATAAAGTCTTTAACTGTTTTAGATATTTAGATGTGATATAGCTGGGATAAATGGAATTTTTAGTTTTAGTTTTTTGAGGAATTTCTATACTAATTTTCATTGTGGCTATACTAGTTTACATTCCCACCAACAATGTGGAAGGATATCTTTTGCTGGCATTTGTTATTATCTGATTTCTTTTATAGCCATTCATTCTGGAGTAAGATGGTATTTTTTAAAACAATTTTTTGGTACCGGGAATCAAACTCAGGGCCTTACCGTTGCCAGGCAGATGCTGTGTCGCTAAGCTATATCCTTGGCCCAGTTAGATGGTATCAAATTGTTTTACTTTACATTTGTCTAATGGCCAGGGGTGTTGAACATTATTTCATACACTGATTAGCCATTTGTACTTCTGGGAAATGTCTATTCATTTTGGTTGCCCATTTTTAAAATTGGATCTTTATTAGTTCTAGGAGTCTTTGGTGGAACTTAATGCTCTTTTGTGTAAAGGATCATGTTGCCTGCAAGTAAGGCTAGTTTGACTTCTTCCTTTCTTATCCATATTCCATATACCTTTTCTTTCTTGCCTGATTGCTCTGGTTAAAGGGTTGAATACTGTATTGAATAGGAGTAATAATGCACATTCTTTTATTTATTTATTTATTTTTGGCTTCTATGCAGTTCAGGCTGGCCTTGAGCTCACTTTGTAGCCTAGGCTGGTCTCAAACTCGCAATGATCCTCCTGCCTCAGCCTCCTGAGTGCTGGGATTAAAGGCATGAACCACTACGTCTAGGTCATAATGCACATTCTTATCTTGTTTTTAATTTTAGAGGACAAGCTTTGTTTTTCCCCAATTAATATGAAATTGGGTAGTTGGTCATACATAATTTTTATCAGATAGAGATAAGGTCCTTCCTTTCCTATTTTTCTTCCTGATGGATGTTGGATTTTTAAAAAGGCCCTTTTTTCATTTTTTTAAAGTTTTTTAATTTTAGGGCCTGGGATTTAGCTCAGTGGCTTAAGCGCCTGCCTGGCAATCGCGAGGTCATGAGTTCGATTCCTGGTACCAAAAAAAAAAGTTTTTTAATTTTAAAGAGAAAAAAAACCCCCAAAATTTCAAAATAAGATAATTAGAGGGAAACAATGGTTAATACATTCTGTATTGTTAGCTTTCAATTACTCAGAGTACAAGGTATTTACAATTAATTATCCAAACAAGATTAGCACAACTTTTCTTTTTAATGAACTAACAGAAATTAGTAGTATAACTCTTAACTATCATACATATATAATACATATATTATATATATGTATTATATATATAATTGCTTTCATCTTATACTAGGGATACAATATGATGTTTACACATGCAAGTCTGATTTATTTCACTTAAGAATATGGTCTCTAGTTGCATCCATTTAGCTATAAAACCTCAAGTTTATCCTTATTTATGGCTGAGTAGTACTCCATTGTATAAAAATGCCACTTCTTTTTTATCCATTCTTCAGTCAATGTGCATTTAGGTGGTTTTCAAGATCTGGCTATTATAAATTCAGCTGCTGTAAACATAGATACACATGTATTGCTGTGGTAGATTTTTAATTCTGGGAAGATAACTAGAAGAGGAATAGCTGGGTCAAATGGGACCTCCAATCCTAGTTTTTTGAGGAATCTCCACACTGCTCTCCAGAGTGGTTGCAACAGTCTACACTCCCACCAACAGGGTTCCTTTTCCCCAACAGCCTCTTTAGCATTTGTTACTTGTTGATTTCTTGATAGCAGTCATTCTTTCCAGTGTTGTTTTAATTTGCATTTTTCAAATGACCAGTGATGTTGAACATTTTTTCATATATTTATTTGCTGTTTATATTTCTTCATCTGAGAAGTGTCTATTCATCTCAGACACCCATTTTTGGATTGAGTCTTTAAACCTGGAAGGTTTGCTTTTTTATTTGAAAGAGGATAAAACAAAATATAACAAAACAAAACAAAGTAGATCAGAAGAAAACAATGCAAGTGACACAGGATTTTAAAGCAAGACAACAGGAGATCAACAGTGGCTACCATAATGTCTCTTATTTTCTTTGAAATAGTTGTCTATATCGTCACACACAATAAATTCAAACAAAACAAAATAGTATAAACCTGACCAAAACAGAAGAATGAAAGTATTACAGGCCTTCAAAACCAGACAATAGGAAACTCATTAATGGCTGCCATAATGTCTCTTTTTCTCTTCAAAATAGCTGTCCATACCTTCATATATATTGAAAATAAATAATACAAAACAGACTAAACCACTCTAAACAAAGAATAAAAGCATTACTGGATTTCACAGCATGATGATAGGAAATCAACAACGGCTACCATAATGTCTCTTTTTCTTCAAAGTAGCTGTTCATATCATCATGCATGATACAATCAATTCTCTTAAACTGTTTAGGAGAAGTTCTAGGCATGTATAAGGCTCTACATGTACATCTATCCTTTCTGCATTAGAGGAAAAAACAAAACAAAGTAAAAGAAATTACTTAGAAGAACAAGAAACAAAAAAGACAAATAAATAATAATAACAAAGAGCCCAAAACAATGACAAATATAGTCTTTCAAAACAAGGTGGTAGGAACATAACTAAGGTGGTTATTTTACATAGTAATCTTCAGAAGAGTTCCTCAGATTATCAGATGCAAACATGCAAAATTGATCCAATCCTATAAATATTACTGTTTTGTTCCAAGAACTAATAGAATCAGTAGCACAATCATCTTAGCTATCCTGAGTGTGTTTATACAAATTTGTATTTTTTTCCTTTTCCCTTCCTTTCCCCTGCTCTTTTCCCTGAGTTATTTTTTTCCTATTTGAGCAGATTCTTACCCTTTCACAGTATTTACTGAGGATTTTGTATCTTATTTACTCATCATTTCTTATGTTAGAGAGACAATACAGTATTTACACATGTGAGTTTGATTTATTTTACTTATGAGTATGGTCTCAAGTCTCGTCCATTTACCTATAAAAGCCTCAGTGTGATCCTTCTTTATAGCTAAGTATTACTCCATTGTATAAAAGCACCACATCTTTCATCAGTTGTATAAAAGTACCATTTGTCAGCTGATGGGCATTTAGGTTGTTTCCAAGATTTGGCTAGTACAAATCGTGCTGCTATAAACATGGGTGCCCATATATCACTGTGATATGATGTTTTCAATTCTTCTGGAAATATGCCTAGGAGTGGAATAGCTGGGTCAAATGGAACTTCCAATTCCAGCTTTTTGAGGAATCTCCAGACTGACCTCCACAGTGGTTGCACCAGTCTACACTCCCACCAACAGTGCAGAAAAGTTCCTTTTTCCCCACAGCTTCTCCAGCATTTTTTATTGCTTGATTTCTTGATGATAGCTATTCTTTCTGGAGTGAAATGGAATCTCAGTGTTGTTTTAATTTGCATTTTTCAAATGACCAGTGATGTTGAACATTTTTTCATATATTTATTTGCCATTTGTATTTCTTCATCTGAGAAGTGTGTATTCATCTCAGATGCCCATTTTTGCATTGGATCTTTGAATTTGGGGGGCATTTTAAAATTCTTTATATATTCTAGATAGAAGTCTTTTGTCTGAGGGAAAGTTGGCTAAAATTTTTTCTTATTCTGTGGGTTTTCTTTCCACTTGGTTGGTGATATCTTTCTTTCTTTTTTTTTTTTTTTTGGTACCGGGGATTGAACTCATGACCACATGCTTGCAAGGCAAGTGCTTATGCTGCTGAGCTAAATCCCCAGCTTGGTGATTTCTTTTGATTGAAAAAACTTTTTAATAAGATGAGATCACAGTTATTGATTCTAGGAAGTATTTCTCATGCAGTTTGATTTTGTTCATAAATTCTTTGTCTCCTCCTATATCTTCAAGATTTCTACCTACTTTGTCTTCCAGCAGATTTTTTGTTTCTGTTTTAATATTTAGATCTTTGATACATTTTGACTTTAGTTTAGTGCATGGTGATAGGCATGGGTCTAGTTTTAGTTTTTGGCATAAGGGAAGCCAGTTTTTCCAGCACCACTTATTAAAGAGGCTGTCTTTCTTCCAGTGAACATATTTGGCTCCTTTGTCAAAGATAAGGTGGCTGAGTGTGTTTGTAGTTGTGATTGCATCTTCTAATCTATTCCATCTTAAGGTTTGTTTTTATTCCAGTACCATGCTGATTTTATTACAGTATCTTTGTAGTATAACTTCAAGTCAGGGATTGTGATGCCTCCTGCCTTGCCTTGTTGCTCAGAATTGCCTCTGCTATTCTAGGTCTTTTCTGGTTCCAGGTGAATTTTAGGAGTGATTTCTCTAGAACTGTGAGGTATGCTAGTGGTATTTTGATTGGAATTACATTAAATCTGCATAACAGTTTTGGGAGAATGGCCATTTGTACAATGCTTGTTTTTCCTATTCATGAACAAAGAATGTCTTTTCATTTTCAGAAATCCTCTTCAATTTCTTTTCTCAGGGTATTAAGTTTTGATTTTTTTGAGTTCTTTATGTGTTCTTGATGATAACACTTTACTCAAGGATCAGCTGGAAAATATTTTTTCCTAAATTGTGTGCGTTGTCTTTTGACTCTGTTGATAGTTTCTATTGCTGGGCAAAAGTTTTTTTTTTTTTTTTTTTTAATCAGATGAGACCCAGCTGTTTATTCTTTGTGATAGGTCCTGTGCAATTGAGATTTTATTCATAAAGTCTTTGACTACATCAATGTCTTCAAGAATTTTACCTATTCTGTCTTCCAGTAGATATAATGTTTCTGTTTTAATATTTAGATCTTTGATCTATCCCGAATTTAGTTTAGTACATGGTGAAAGTATAGATCCGACTTTAATCTTAGGTATGTGCAGATCCAGTTTTTCCAGTACCATTTATTAAAGAGGGTATCTTTCTTCCAGTGAATGAGTTTGGTACCTTTGTGACCAAGTGGTTTAGTGCATCTGGAGTTGTTTCTGCGTCTTCTAATCTGTCCATTGATCTTCAGGTCTATTGGTTTTTTCCAGTACTATCCTGTGTTTATCACAGTAGATTTATAGTATGATTTCAAGTAGGGGATTGTGATACCCCCTGCCTTGCCTTTGTTGCCCCAAATTGCTTTTGCTCTTCTAGATCTTTTCTGGTTCCAGATGAATTTTCTGATTGTTTCCTCTAATTCTGTGAGACATGCTGTTGGAATTTTGATCAGAATTGCATTAAATCTGTATGGAAATATGGAAATATGGCCATTTTCACTGTACTTGTTCTTTCTACCAAAGAGCAAGGGATGTCTTTCCATTTTCTAATATCCTCTTCAATCTCCTTTTTTAGGGTACTGTAGTTTTCAATGTACAGGTCTTTTGCATCTTTTGTTACATTGGTTCCAGGGTATTTTATTTTTTTGGATGCTATTGTGAAAAGTGTTTTTTCCCTTATTTATGTCTCAGTGAATTTATTATTTGTGTACTGGAAGATTACTAATTTCTGAGTGTTGACTTTGTAACGGCTATGTTACTGAATTTGCTTATTAAATCTAGTAGTCTTTTGGTGGAGTTTTTGGGGTCTTCTAAGTACAATATCATGTCATCTGTAAATAACGATAGTTTAACTTCTTCCTTTCCTATGTTTATTCCTTTTATTTATTTATCTTATCTTATTGCCCTGGCTAAAGTTCCCAGGACTATGTAGAATAAGAGGGGAGACAGGGACCAGGGATTTAGTTCAGCAGTGTAAGTGCCTGCTTGGCAAGAGGGAGGTTATGAGTTTGATCCCTGGTACAAAACAAAACAAAACAAAACAAACAAACATTCTTACTCATTGAACAGAATGGTTTGTACTGTCATTGTTTGATTGTCTAATTTTTATGCTTTGATTTTGTAACTTGAACAATTATTTCTAAGATGACAATATGTAATTTATCAATTAGTGATTTCTTAGTGTTAATATTTTTTTGAATTCCATATTATTCCTATCTTCTGTTTTGTTTTTGTTTTTTCTTTAAATAAAAAAAATAAAAAAAATGAGGGGAGACAGTGGGCATCATGGTCTTGTTCCTGAATTTAGAGAGAAAGTTTTCAGTTTTTATCCATTTACTGTGATGTTGGCTGTTGGTTTGTCATAGATGGCTTTTATTGGATTGAGATAAAGACCATCTGTTCCAGTTTTCTGTAGTTTTTTTTTTTTTATCGTGAATGGGTACTGGACTTTGTGAAAAGCTTTTTCTGCATCTATTGAGATGATCGTATGATTTTTGTCCTTGGCTCTGTTAATATGGTATATTACATTTATTTATTTACATATATTGAACCATCCCTGCTCACCTGGGATGAATCCCTCTTCCTCTTCTCCTTCTCCTTCTCCTTCTCCTTCTCCTTCTCCTTCTCCTTCTCCTTCTCCTTCTCCTGCTCCTCCTCCTCCTCCTCCTCCTCCTCCTTCTTCTTTTTTTCTACACAGGATCTTGTTATGTAGTTCAGGCTGGCCTTGAACTCACTGTGTGTATCATGCTGGCCTCAAACTGACAATGATTCTTCTACCTCAGCCTCCCAAGGACTGGGGTTACAAGTGCACTTCAACATTCCCAGCTTTAAAGGCCTTTTCTGTATGTTTTGAGAAGATCATATGATTTTTGTCATTGCTCTTGTTTTTGTGATATATTACATTTCTTAATTTACATATGTTGAACCATCCCTAATACCTGGGATGAGTCCCATTTGGTCATGGTGTAGGATCTTTTTGAAACTGTGTTACATTGTGTTTGCCATTTCTTTTGGATTATTGCTTCTGTGTTTATTGAACAGTTTGACTTGTAGTTCTCTTTTTGGGGGGTTCCTTTTCTGGTTTTGGAATCAGGCTAATGCTACTTGTAAGAATGATTTTGGGGGCGCTCCTTCCCTTTCAATTTTGTCAAAGAGTTTGAGGAGTACTGGCATTAGATCTTCCTTAAAGTTCCTGTGGAATTCAGCAATGAATCCATAAAGTCCTGGATTTTTCTTAGTTGGTATTTATTTATTTATTTATTTATTTATTTATTTATTTATTTATCTTTTTGAGACAGGGTCTCATTATGCAGTTCAGGCTGGCCTTAGGCTTACTTTGTAGCCCAGGTTGGTTTTGAACTTGCAATGATTCTCCTGCCTCAGCCTCCTGAGTGCTGGGATTACAGGAGTGTGCATCATGCTCGGCTCCTGGTAGTTTTTTATTTTTAATTGCTACTTCAGTTTTATTGCCTGCTATTAGATCATTTAGGTTTTTGTATCTTTTGGTTCAGTTTTGATAATTCATATGTTATTTAGAAATCTATTATCTTCTGGATTCTCAAATTTATTGGAGTACAGGTTCTCAAGTAGTTACCTAATAATCTTCTGGATTTTGGCAGTGTCCATTGTGATTTTGCTTTTTTCATTTCATTTCATTTGTTTGCTTTGCTGTGCTTTGCTTTTTTTTTGTCTTTTTGAGACAAGGTCTCGCTATGCAGTTCAGAATGGCCTTGAGCTCACTTTGTAGCCCAGGCTGGTCTCAAACTCGCAACCATTCTCCTGCCTCAGCCTTCCGAGTGCTGGGATTACAGGTATGTGCCACCATGCCCGGCTGCTTTTCTCATTTCTAATTACATTGATTTAGGTCTTTTCTTTCATTTTTTGGGTAAGATTGGCTAAGAGTTTGTCATTTTTTTTTATTCTTTGGATGAACTGCTCTTTGATTCTGTGTATTGATTTTTAGTCTTAATTTTGTTAATTGCTGCCCTGATCTTCATAATTTTCTTCCTTGCCCTAGCTTTGGATTGAATTTTTTATGTTTTTCTAGGGCCTTGAGGTGTATGTCAGCTCACTATATTTATATGAGCTCAGTATATTTTTGTGATATGGGCACAAAAATTTTGATTGGGAAATTGAAAACATTCACATACACTTCCCTCTTAGGACTGCTTTCATTGTGTCCTATAAGTTTTGATATGTTGTACTGGCATTATTGTTTTATTCTAGGAGCTAATTTTTCCTTGATTTCTTCTGCAACCTATTTATCATTCAATGGAGTATTGTTTAATTTCGTGCTTTAGCATAGTTTCTGAGGTTTCTTTTGTCAATGACTTCTTGCTTCTTTGCACTATGATCCAATAGCATGCACGGTATAATTTCAGTATTTTTTGTACTTAATCATGCTTTATGTGCTAGCATATGGCTTATTTGGGAGAAGGTTCTACATGCTTCCTGAAAGAGAGTATCCTGTTGTTTCATGAAACTCTATAGATATCTACTAAGTCCATTTATTTGAAGGTTAGATTTAACTGATATTTCTTTGTTGATTTTTTTGTCTTGTTGATCTATTTATGATAGTGGAGTATTGAGTTCTTCAACTCTAATTGCAATGAAGTTTATCTGATATTTTATGTCCACTAGTGTTTGTTTTATGAAGTTAAGTATATCAGTGTTTGCTGCATATGTTTATATTACCTCTTTCGCTTGAATTGTTCACTTAACAAATATATAGTGACTTTTGCCTTTCTGACCAGTTTTGGCATGAAGTCCACTTTGTTTAAAAATAGAATAGCTAGGGCTGGGGATTTAGCTCAGTGGCTTAAGCACCTGCCTTGCAAGCGTGAGGTAGTGAGTTTGATCCCCAGTAAAAAAAAAAAAAAAAAAAGAATAGCTACTCCTGCTTGTTTTGGGGTTCTCACTGGATGGAATATTGTTTTCCATCTGTTGATTTTCAACTGGTGAGTTTCTTTTGAATTAAATGTGATATAGCATATCATTGGGTTTTGTTTCTTGGTCTATTCTGCTAATCTGTGTCTTTTGATTGGGAAATTGAAAACATCCATATTAAGAATTATTACAGAAAGATATTGACTTTTTTCTATCATTGTTTTATTTTTCTATTGCTGATTTTCTTTTCTTCCCCTTTCTGCTTAACTGCTTACTCTGCCTCCTGTATTCATTCTATTAGACTTTTGGCATTGTTGGCTTCAATTGTCTCTTTCTAGCATGTCCTTTCTTTTATTTTTTTTTTCTTTAGAGAAAAAAAGCAAAACAAAAAATGGTAGAAATAATACAGAATTTCAAAAAAATACACTAAGAAATCACTAGTTGATAAATTACATATTGTTATCTTAGAAGTAGTTGTTCAAGTTACAAAATCAAAGCATAAAAAGTGGGCAGACAAACAATGACAGTACAAACTATTCTGTTTGATAAACTAACAAAAACAGTAGTATAGTTATCTGTCTTGCAGCTCAAACATACATACAGTTATGTCCTTTAGAGCACTTTCCTGGCCTTTCATTATTGCAATATCTATTATACATTTTGGATCTTATTAATCTTTCAGTTTTTATTATTTTTTGTACTAGAATGGCAATGCGATATTTACAAATGCAAGTCTGATTTATTTCACTTATGAGTATGAATGTTCTCAAGTTGCCTCCATTTACCTATAAAAGCCTCAAGATCATCTTTTTAATAGCTGAGTAATATTCCATTATATAAAAATACCACATCTTTTTTTATCCATTCTGCAGTTGATGGGCATTTGTGTTGTTTCCAAGATTTAGCTATTACAAATTGTGCTGCTATAAACATGGGTGCACATATATCACTGTGACATGACCTTTTCAGTTTTTCTAGGAAAATACCCAGGAGGGGGACTAGCTGGATTGAATGGAACTTCCAATCCTAGTTTTTTGAGGAATCTCCATATTGATTTCCACAGTGGCTGCACCAGTCTACACTCCCTCCAACAGTGGAGCAGTGTTCCTTTTCCCCCACAGCCTTGCCAACAGTTGTTATCTGTTGATTTCTTTATGGCCGCTATTCTTTCTGGAGTGAGGTGAAATCTCAGTGCTGTTTTAATTTGCATTTTTTGAATGACCAGTGATGGTGAACATTCCTTCATGTATTTATTTGCCATTTGTATATCTGCATCTGAGAACTGTGTATTCATCTCAGATGCCCATTTTTGGAGAGGGTCTTTGAATTTGGGGGGCTTGATGTTTTTCAGTTCTTTATATGTCTTGGATATAAGTCCTTTGTCTGAGGGATTGCTGGCTAAAATTCTTTCCTATTCTATGGGTTTTCTTTTCATTCTGTTGGTGATTTCTTTTGAAGTGCAAAACCTTTTTAATAAGATGAAATCCCAGCTGTTGATTCTTTGAAGTGTTTCCCATGTGGTTTATGTTTTATTCATGAATTCTCTATCTACCCCTGTGTCTCCAAGATTTCTACCTACCTTGTCTTCCAGCAGATTTATTGTTTTTGTTTTAATATTTAGATCTTTGATCCATTTTGGTTTTAGTTTAGTGCATGATGATAGGCATGGGTCTAGTTTCAGTCTTTGGCATGTGGAAAACCAATTTTTCCAACACCGTTTCTTAAAGAGGCTATCCTTCTACCATGAACATGTTTAGCCCCTTTGTCAAAGTGGCTGAGTGTCTTTGTAGTTGTCTTTGCATCTTCTAATCTGTTCCACTGATCTTTAGGTCTGTTTTTATTCCAATACTATGCTGATTTTATCACTGTAGCTTTGTAGTATACTTTCAAGTCAGGGATTGAGATGCCTCCTGCCTTGCTTTTGTTGCCTAGAATTGCCTTTGCTATTCTAGGTTTTTTTTTCTGTTTCTAAATGAATCTTAGGAATGATTTCTCTAGATCTGTAAGGTATGTTAATGGTATTTTGATTGGGATTGATTAAATCTATATAACAGTTTTGAGAGTATAGCCATTTTCACAAAGTTGGTTCTTCTTAACCAAGAGCAAGAAATATTCTTCCATTTTCTAATATTCTTTTAAATATCCTTTTTTAGAGTCATATAATTTTCAGCATATGGGTCTTTTACATTCTTGGTTAGGTTGATTCCTAAGTATTTCATTTTTTAGATGTTATTGTGAAAGGTGATATTTCCATAATTTCTTTCTCAGTGAGTTTTTGTTAGTGTACAGGAATGGTGTTGATTTTTGAGTGTTGACTTTGTATCCAGCTACACTGCTAAACTTGTTTATTACCTTTAGTAGTATTTTAATGGAGTTTTTTGGGTCTTCTATGTAGAGTATCATGTCATCTACAACTAGTTATAATTTAACTTCTTCCTTTCCTATATTTATTCCTTTTATTTCTCTCTCTTCTCTAATATTTCTAGAACTATGTTGAATAGGAGTGGTGATAGTGGACATCCTTGTCTTGTTCCTGATTTTAGAGTGAAAGCTTTCAGTTTTTGTCCATTTAGTATAATGTTGGCTGTTGGCTTGTCACATATGGCTTTTATGAGATTGAGGTAGATACCATCTATTCCGAGTTTCTGTAGGGTTTTTATCATGAACAGATGTTGGACTTTATCAAAAACTTTTTCTGTGTCTAGTGAGATGATGTGATTTTTGTTTTTGGCTCTGTTGATGTGGTGTATTACATTTACTGATTTGCATATATTAAACCATCCCTGCATTCCTGGAATAAATCCCACTTGATCATGTATAATCTTCTTGATGATTTGCTGCATTCTATTTGCCGGTATTTTATTCAGAATCTTTGCATCAATGTTCATTAGTGAGATTGGCCTATAGTTCTCCTGCAGCATTTTTTGTAGTGCTGGTTTGGTGGTCATGAATTTCTTAAGGTGCTCTTTGTGATGGAAATGCTTTATTTTTCTATCAGTTTTGAAAGGTAGTTTTACAGGCTATATCAGTTAGGGCTGGAAGTCATTTTCTTATAGAGCTTGAAATACTTCACTCCAAGCTCTCCTGGCCTTTAAGGTTTGAGTTGTTTTGTTTTGTTTCTGTCTTTTTGAGACAAGATCTCACTATGCAGTGCATTGACCTTGAGCTCACTTTGTAGCCCAGGCTGGTCTCGAACTTGCATTGATCCTCCTGCCTCAGCCTCTTGAGTGCTGGGATTACATGTGTGTGCCACCATGCCCTGCTAAGGTTTAGGTTGAAAAATCTTCTGTGATTCTATTGGGCTTACATTTACTAATTATTATTTTTGCTTTTTTCTACCAGTTTTTAAAATTCTGTCTTTATGCTTGACTTCTGGGATTTTTACTATGATGTGTTCTGGAGAAATTTTTTCTTTTTGATCATGACAATTTGAGGTTCTGTATATGTCACTTATGTGTATGTTTAATTCTTTCCCTATATTTGGAAAGTATTATTTCTGTCATGTTTGTTTTAGGCCATTTGTGTTATCTTCTGATTTTTCCCAATGCCAATTAGTGTTAGTTTAATCTTTTTGTGTCATTCAGAGCTGCTGGATCCATTTCTCATGTTCTCTTATTTTTAGCTCTGTCTCCTGATTATGACACTGTGACTTCATATTGGTTGCATCTGCAACCCATACTTTAAGTAGAATTTTTAATCTCCTGGCTTTCTATTTGGTACATTTTTCTGGCTTCAGATTTTTTGTTGAACTGGTCATTTGTATTTTGTATTGCTTTGTTTAGTTCATCTAGTTTTTTTTATTCCATCTTTTGTAAACTCACTGATCGCTTTGTTTATTAAGTCCATTGTCTATTTAGTTGTATCTTCTTTGACCTCACCAGATGTTATGGATATCCTTTTAAATCTTTTTGATAATTTTAATTCTTCTTACCCTCCCTTCAATTCCTCTTTCCCCTCCTTATTTAGAAAAGCTTTGTTTCCATTTTTTCCTTGTCTCATCTTTTTATTTTCCGGTCCTTCCTCCATAGTTTCCTTATAATTTTGATTAATTCAGCTGTGTGAATTTTGATTTCATCCCTCTTGATGCCCCAGCTACCAGGTGTGGAAGACTTGGTAGCTTTATGAGTCATTTCATTGCCTTGTCTTTCATGTTTCTATAGATGTTGTGGATTATTATTATTATTATTTTTTGCACTGAGGCTTGTGGGAACTTATTACGGAAAGACTTTTTTTTTTTTTTGCTAGCATGGAGACCTTTTTAGTTTGTGTCTATTTTTCTATGATGCACTCTGGGCATGGCTAACTATATGTCCTTTCCTCTGTTCCACAATTGAACCACCTTTGTTAATTTAGGAGGAAAGGATGCAGTGTACCTGAGCCAGTTGCATTCTCTTGGAATAGATCACAGTATTTTTAATGACACAAAGGCAATTCAGATATTGACATACAGAGAAAATCTATTAATAGTAATAATTTTTTTTTTTGTACCAGGGATCAAACTCACGACCTAGTGCTTGCCAGGCAGGCGCTCATGTCACTGAGCTAAATCCCTGGCCCCAATAGTAATAACTTTGCCATCCTGATAATAACAACTAAATCAATAATAGTAGCACTCAAGACAAATTGTATATTCATATACTTAAGAACCAATGATGAACTACCCTTAACCATGGAAAAGAGATCTATAATTATTGTATAAACATACAGGCACATCAAATATTGACATACAGCAAATATCTACTAAATGTAGCAACTATGTCTCTACTAATAATCAACACTAATAGTATAGTGTTAACTATACAAAGGTCAATAAAGCTTAATTGTTATCCTGGTAAAGACATGGAAGAATGAAAGAAGAAAAATTTGAAAAATTAAGCAATGGAGCACATGAAGCAGGAAGAAAAAAGTGAGATAAAGGATCCTGTTAAGGAGTAATAGGAAATTAATAGAATTAGATAAATATATCAGAAAAGAAAAAAAAAGAAAGAAAGAAATGAAAAAATATTAAAATCAAAAAAGAAGAAAATGGAAAAAAAAACCTCCTCAATTCCCCCCTGCCCTGAACAACAATTGAGAAAAAAGAAAAAAAAAAAAGTACAGAAAATAATTTCCCTTCTGTATATTTGAATGAGTGGCTTATTTTCATGATCTACAATTTTGGAGATCAGCAAGTCACAGCCTTTCCTCTTAGTCTTATAGCCTGTGGATTTAGAAGCATCTTGCTCTATTGGAGAACCCTCTCTGTCCATCCATGCCTAGGAGTGTCCTTGCTTATGTTTACAGATGGGGAAAGAAATCAGATCTCTGATCTGTGCTGGATATTTGCAGCAGGGTGAAGGTTCAGGCAGCCCACTGGACTTTATGCCAGTACTTTCAAACCTAGCCACTTCTGGAGGTCACACATGCAGAACCTGGCTTTTCACCACGGAGGGTAGGGCCCACATCCTTCCTGGCTTGAGGTACACTTCTTATGGGTTCTGTGTCTCAGAACCTGATTAATACTCTGGCAATATGGTTGTTGCTGCACTGGAGTCATTTGCCATCTGTAGCTTGCAGTGTAAAAATCACTTTTGGACTAAAATCACATGCTGATTTTTCCATTTACAGTAGCCATAAGTTTTTCTTGGGTCTAGCGCTGCTGGCCTGGTCTGCTGTTACACCTGACCCTGGTGGCTTACCTTGTTAGAGACTGGTTCTCCTCCCCAGGAGCTGCATGAGTTTCCAGACTACTTTGTTCTTTTCTCTGCATTGTGTTCCATTTCTTTACTTTCTCTGTCCATTGCCTCCCAATTCCAAGAAGTCTGTTTCTCGTTTTTTCCCTCTTTGTCATTATTTTCCATGTGTCTGGATTCCAGGTGCTTGAGAGGTTGTACTTTGCTGGAAATCTCTACTCCACCATTTTAACACTTGTTTCTTTAAAATCCGTGAAATACGCCCTGCTGATTTTTTTTTTTAAAGCAAAGTAAAGGTTTGTTTTTTCTTTTATTTCCTGTATGTATATGGCTTACCTGTGTGATTTGTTGCTTAACACAGTTTACTATCTTTCTTGGAACTCTTATGGGTGCAGGGGTACTTCTGATTTCAGCCCAGGAACTCTGTTTTAGCAAAGAAAGGGTTTAGATTTTCACCTTAGCCAGGCTTCTTGAGAGTTTTACTTTTTGACTCTTACTGAGATCTGCCTACTTTTCTTTCCTTTTGGCACATATTTGGTGGTTTGGGGGTTTTAGGTGTCTTTTAATTTCCCTGAAAGTGGAATTTGGAAGTTTAACCTCTTTTCTATGCTTATTGCATAGAAATATTGCATATTTGGGATCATTTCTATTAAAAGAAGGAGGGAATATTCAAGACAAAAGTCAATGTTCACATTTAAATTTTAACAAGTACTGTCAAATGGTACTTTAAAGTCTTTCTATTTACATTTTCACCAGCAGTGTCTGAGAGTTTGTATTTCCTTCTAACTTCTTAAAACTTTTTTCCTCCATAAATGGGCAGACTATTATATCTTGTTTTAATTAGATTTTCTTAAGTAGTAGCAAGATTAAACACATTTTTATATTTTATTAGGAGTTTAATCATTTCATTAGTGAATTTCCCTTTATGTCCTTTGTGTGGTTTTCTAGTATGTGACCCACTCCATGTTCTATACAAGTTCTTATTTGTTATGGATATTAATTTTTGCTAATCTTTTCTCAGATCTGTTACTTCTTTTTTAACATATTTAACATATTTACGCTATCTTTTGTCATACAGAATTTCCATATTTGATGCCATTTTGATAAGACTTTCCCATATCAATTTAAAAATATTTGTTTTCTTGTAATAACTCTGTGTCTCATTTTTATTAGTATTGCACATGAGAGTTGTCTTTACATTTCTAAATGAATAGCCGATTGTCTCTTCACTACTGCTAAGTAATGTAATCTCTCTCTCTTTCTCTGTCTCTTGTTTTGGTGCTGGGGATTAAATCCAGGGCCTCAGACATACCAAGCACCCACTGTACCACTGAGATATACCCCAGCTCTACATATCTATTTATTTGAATCGTCTCCTTCATTTTATACAAAATTTTCCTTATTTGTTGATCTATTTCTAAGTTCTTTGTGGCATCTATGATATATTTTTGTTGTAGAGCCAAACTTACTAATTTTTGATGTTTAGTAGGGCAGGTTTGCTCACTAGCCTTCTCTTTCAAAATCATCTTGACTATGCTTGGACATGTTTTCTTCTGGATGAATATAGAGTGAGCTTACTAAGTTCTTTATAAAAACTTACCTATTGTGATTTTTATAGAATTGCACTGAGTTATAGGTTGACTTCCAAGCATGTGCATCTTTATAATCTTATATCTTCCTTTCTAGAAACAGTACATCTGACAATTTATTTCTTTATGTAGCATATTAAAGTTTTTTTCCATACAACTCTTACAATTTTTTAGATTAATTCTTGTTGCATTTCTTTTATCACTTAATTCCTCTTGTGAATAGTATATATATTTTCTATTACATTTCTGGTTGCTTGTTGCAGGTATAAAGGAAAACTATACCTTCCCTTTCCTCTTTTTCTTGTTTCTGTTTTTCATTTTGGATATTTAAGGGCCTCACTCTACTCATAGTTAGTTTTCTTGTTTATTTGCTTAAATTTGTTTGATACTTCATCATTATGACGTGCAAATTTGCCAGTTTGGTCTCTTCCCTTTGTATGCATATACATAGCTCCTTGAATGATTGTGTTGGTGATAGCTGCCTCTGTTGAATTACAGTGGTGATGGCAGGTATCATTAGCTAGGAATTGACTGTTAAGACTTCCCATAAAGCTTCATCCCTATCTTGGATTTTGTAATAGCTTATTGCTAGTTTATCAACTTGAAGAATTTTTTTCTTCAGTCAATATTTGTCAAGAGTTTTTTTTTAATAAGGAAAGATATCTCATTGATCACATGCATCTAGTATATTCTTAACATTTAAGATATGTACATATATATGTTTATAAATATGATTGGTGTACAGCGTTGTTTAACTTCTCTCTACTGTCAGAGCTATTGTGAAATAAGTTGGCCTTGTGAAATAAGTTGAGGTATCTATTTCCCCTATACTTTGAAACAGTTTATATAGCCTGGGGTTAAACTCTTCTCTAAAAATTTGGCGGCCTTTGCTCATTAAATTCCCTAAAAATGAAGATATTTTCCTCTATTTTTTTGTTGTTATCAGTCTCTGAGAAAAACTTATTTGAATTTCTTTCAGTACCCTGCCAGCCTCCATCTCTAACAAAGCTTTAAAGATATAAATTTTTAAAACTCTTTGATGGCTCCATTCCAAGTTTTTAAGTTTCTTTTCATCCTTAGTTGATGATTTCCATTTTGATTTCATCTTTGACCTAAGAATTATATTTAAATTAAAATATCTACATGTGATAAACCTTAAACATCTCATTTTCTTTTCTATTTTGAATTCTATTGCCGTGCATTAGTGAATGTTGACTATGTGGCTTCCTTTGTGGTGAACTATGCTTTGGAGTGTCTCACGTGTATTTGAGGAAAATATGTGTTCTCTTTTTGTTGGGTACAATTTCTTGTGTTATATAGTTAGGTCCAGTATATTATGTTATTTGTATCTTTTCAGTAGTGTCCAATAGAGCTTTCTGGGATGATGGACATGATCTGTGTTTGCACTGTCTGATGAAGTGACTTCTGGCTACATATGACCATCAAACACTTAAAGGTATGTGTGTTGCAATTGAGGAATCATGTTTTATTTCAATTTTTAATTTAATTTTATTTATTTATTATTTTAAGAAGAAAAATGATAAAAATAGGAATGAAACAATTTCAAAACAGGTTAGTAGGGCAGTTACAATAACTGACATTGCATGTTGTCTTTATAGTAGTTATTCAGAGTACAAGATATAGACATGATGTCTTGTCCAAACATTATTAGCACAAACCTTTTTTTTTAATGAACTAAGAGAAACTAGCTGTTAAGAGTTGAGTCTGGATGTCCCCCTAAAAACCTCATGCAATCATGGGGGCAGGTTTCTAGAGTTTGTGAATGACTCATGTCCAATGCTAGAATGATGGGTGTGAGTGATATTCCCAGATGGGTGTGGCCCACATACAATATAAAGGACAGAAAAAGTTTTCTTTCTGTGCTCCTCACCTTTTGCTTTTGTTGCTTGTGCTCTTTTCTACCACCATGAACTGTTGCCCTGTGCCATAGGCCACCCTGCCTTGGAGCCAGTTGAGGGTGGCCTGAAATCTCCAACAACTGTCAACTAAATAAACCTTTCCTTCCATAATTTTGGGCATCAGGTATTTTGTCTCAGCAATGAGAGAAAAGTAACCAAGACACTAGCTGTATAACTATCTTAATGATATTGTGTATACATATATATTTTTTGTTACTTTCTTCCTTTTCCCTTTCCCCCCATCACAGTTTGTCTTTTGAACAGTTTCTTCCCAATTCACAATACCTATTGTACATTTGGACTTTATTTACTTGTTCAGTTTCTGTGTGAGACAATACCATGTTTACACATATGAGTCTGATTTATTTCGCTTATGAGTATGATCTCAAGTTGCATCCATTTACCTATAACAGTCTCCAGTGCATCCTTCTTTATGGCTGAGTAGTACTCCATTATATTAAAAAACCACATCTTTTTAAAAATCCATCCCTCAGTTGGTGGACATTTGGGTTGTTTACAAGATTTAGCTATTACAGATTGTGCTGCTATAGATCTGGGTGCCCATATATCATTGTGGTATGATGTTTTTAATTCTTCTGGGGAGATACCAAGAAGGGAATAGCTAGGTCAAATGGAACTTCTAATCCTAGTTTTTAGAGGAATCTCCACACTGATTGACAAACTGTACTTTAAATTCTGTTTAGCTGTAATTATTTAAAACTTAAATATAAATAATGATGCTTAAATAGACTGTCATATGGAGTACATCTGTATTATTAAGTAGTTTTGGTAATTTCTGACTGGTGTTTTCAAGTCTACACTCTGATTTAGATTTGATGATTTGATTCTTTAGTCTAAGGATTTGTTTTTTCTCAACCCTTGGAACTTTTTCAACCCATTATTTATTTGAGTGTATAGTTTCTCTATATTCTTTAATCTCTCTTTTGATGTTTGGTGTTTTGGATTTCAGTTCTTCTAATCCTTCTTTCATATTTCTGTTTCTGTCTCATTGCACTGTGATTGAGGGTTTTGTGACTCAATCTTCCATTTCTTGGATCTGCTGTTAGTTGTGTTCAGTCTTTTTTTTTTTTGGTACTGGGGATCGAACTCATGACTTTGTACTTACCAGGCAAGTGCTTGAGCCACTGAGCTAAATCCCCAGCCCTATGTGTTTAGTCTTTTATTCAGCTTTTAATTTATGATCAAAATTTAAAATCTTTAGACATTTAATTTTTTATGTCTATTATTTTTTCTTGTACCTTTCCATATGTACTGATTATCCTTATTCTAAAGATTTACCCTGTTTTCTATATTGGGTCCCCTTCTTTGGGTGTTCTTGTCTATGTATTTGTGTGTACCCCTTTCATGGTAGTGGTTTCCTCTACCACTGTTGCTGAATGTTGCTGAATGTTGGTTGGGGTCCTCTTTGTGCCTTAGAGTTTTAGTTAATCTGTGGGTGCTGAATTTTTTAATTGAACTCTGATAATGGAGAGGGAAGGTGCTGTTTGCAGGTTGTGTCACTAGTCTTCTGGGTTGGGGAGCACTGTACTCTAAGTATGTCCTGATACTGTGTGCTGCACTCCTTCTGTGTTATCTCTCAGTACTCTTACCTGGGATAGATATTTCTGCCTGATTGTGGCAGGCTAGGGATGAAGGAGAGGCTGACTCAGTTGGCTGCTCTTTTCATGGTTTCTCTGACCAGATACCTATCTGGTTGCTTTAGATCCTTTTTGTTAAGAAGTGTGCAGGTCTGAGATTTTACTTTACTATAAGCTAATGTATTCACCCATTGCAGTTTCATGGATGCTGGTAGAAGCCATGAAACTGCTGGATCAGAGACAAAGACTTTAATTACTCCTGACTCGTCAAGCATCATTGTCATGTTAGCTCCCTCACCTTTCCTGCCATATCATCCTCTCCTCAGCCCTTGGCAAATAGTAATCCACTTTATGTTTCTGTGGATTTGCCTAGTTTGGATATTTAATATAAATGGAATCATACAATAGGCAATCATTTTAAACTAGCTTCTGTCACTTTACATAGTATTTCCACGGTTCATACATGTGTAGTGTGATGTATCAGATTTTCTTCCTTTAATGGCTGAATATTATTCCACTGTAAGAGTATATCAAATTTTATTTTTACATTTATAAGCTGGTGGGCATTTGGATTGTTTCTACTCTTTGGTTATCATGATTAATGCTATGAACATTCATGTACAAGTTTTTGCATGGACATGTTTTTAATTCTCTTGGTTGGGATAGAATGGAATTACATACAACTCTGTTAAATTTTTTTTTGACTGACAAACTGATTTTCAAGAGGCTTCATCATTTTATATTTATACCACAGTTTCTCCATATCTTCATCAATACTTGTTATTAACTGGCTTTTTGATCATAACCTTCTTAGTGGGTATGAAGTGGACTCATTGTGATTTACATTTCCCTAATAATTAATGATGTTGAACATCTTTCTTGTGCTTATTGATCATCGATATATTTTCTTTAGGGATATGTCTGCTCAAGCCTTTGGTCAGTTTTTTTAATTGAGTTGTCTTTTTATGGTTGAGTTGAAAGTGTTCTTTGTATAGCTTTGATGCACGTTTCTTTTTCTCTTTCTTTTTGTAGTAATGGAATTGAACCGAGGGCCTTCACACTGAGCTACATTTCCAGCGCCTTTTTACTTTTTATTTTGAGGCAGGCTTCTGTTAAATCACTGAATTGCCCAGGCATGCTGGAGCTTGTGGTCCTCCCGTTTCAGCTTCCTGGGGTCCTGAGATTAAAGGTGTGTGCAGCTACACTTTACTTTCTTGATATTATACTTTGAAGTACAAAAATTTTGATTTTGATGTTCAATTCATCTATTCTTTCTTTCATCTTTGTTTTTTTGGATGTCATATCTAAATTGAAAGAATCTTTGGACAGTTAAACTTTTATCTTTTTTCCCTGCATCTTTTTCATTGTATACAACTGAGTGTTCTAAAAAGATTTTATTGGTCCCTTTCTATTTTAGAGCTTCACTTGGCTTTCTATAGCTTTCCTTTCCTTTCAGGAGAAGTCCAAATACTTTTTCACTGCAACACGCTCTCGATGATGTGGACTTGCTTGTCCTGTGTACCAGGGCCCTGCTTCTAGCCCTAGCTGGAGCAATGCTTCCTGTTCATATTCTCTCTCTCTTTTCACCTCTCTTTTCATGGCTTATGGCTCTTTGTGTATCAAAAATTATAACACTGTGGAGAGATTAAATTACATAGGTCTCTGACAGCATGAAAAAATGTCTTAAAATGGGCTTTGTGTGATAGAAACATATTCGATCCTGGAAATCCCCAGTGTAGTGCTAATAAGGAATGAGTTTATTTCAAAGGCAAAAGCTGCCTTAGATGGTGATCTGAATGACTTCTTATCAACTGGAATGACTTTTTCTATGCAGTGTGCAGTTTCTCTCTGGGTGAACACTTCTGAACTCCCTGGGAGAACCGAAGCCTTCTTTGGTTTCAGCGTAATTCAATTTAAGCAACGCTGTCATAGCATCTGCAGTCTGAAGTTGTTTCCCACCCAGATATCACAGTTCAGAGTAGACATGGAAGAGTCAGGGAAAGGAATCATGCAGTACACATTCCCAATTGTTCTCGAGGGATGGGGGATGGGAGAAGGGAATTAAGAGCATCAACTATATGCTGGCTAAGGTTCTAGACATTTTGGTATATTATAGCCTTTACTTGGTGAAACTGGCACAAAGGCACTGAAGTTGGAAGGAGCTTGATGTGGTGGAAGAACTAAAAGATGACTTGGGTGGAACTTGGGAAAGCAGATGTAAGATGAATAGGCTGCAATGAGCAGGAGCCAGGCCATGTGCAGCCTGTCAGCAAAGGAAGAGAGTTTGGATTGTCTCAGGATGTGTGGAAAGCCAGGGAAAGGTTTCAAGTGGGGAAGTATATGATCAGAGCTATGGCTAAAATATTTGTCTAACCCTGTACAAAGTCAGCTTTGGAAGGAACTAGAAAAGTTGTTCATAGAAGAGAAAATAGTGACTGGGACTAGGTAATAGAGAGAGGATGCAGGATTTAATCGATATTCACGTGGCAGAATGCTCCAAACATGCTGTTGGATTGGATGAAGGGATTAGGGATAGGCAGAGAGTAAGGGTAAAGAGCAGGCTGGTCAGATAGTCAGGAGACCAGTCCTTCCAGCCCTGGATTCTGCTGCTTTGTAGCTTCTCTCACCTTCCTTATCCACCATCTCTGTCCTGAGCTGCACAAATTCTTCCTTCCTTCCCATTCCTCATGGGCAACCACCTCTAGAGCTCTAGTTTGGAGGATCTCAGGTCCCTGAGCCAGTGTTCTTGGCCTGGCCAAAGTGTGGCAACCTCCTTTTTCCATTTAGATTGACTGAGGCAAAGTTTGTATTTTTGTTATAGGAAGTTTATAGCATGGAACTAAGGATGTGCTGGTTTTCCACTGATGTGAGAAAACCTGCTTAAAGGACAAAAGATTGACTTTGGTTTATGGTTTCAGTCCATGGCTGGTTGGTTTCATTGCTGTAGGGCCTGTGGTGAGGCAGAACATCATGACAGGGACAATGACGTAAAGCACAGCTGGTCACCTCATGGCAGGTAGGAGAGAGGGAGGGAAGGGGAAGAGAGACAGAGAGAGAGAGAGGATATGTTCTTGAGCTTGGAAGTACAAGTATTTAACACATGAAAATTTAGGAGATATTTTAGATCCAAACCCAAACAAAGGTCAGTATAAAATAAATAACTTTATCACATCAACAAACAAATTACAAAACTTTGTGGAAGGAGTCTGTGTCTCCTTTCATGTCATTATAATCTGGTAAGCATCTACTGAATTCCTGCAGGAGGATCGATTGTTTGGCTAGGGATGAATCCTGTGTTTGGGGGCCACCAAGTCTGTGGGAGAGACTAAAAGAAGAGGAGGTTATGATGAGGCCCTGTTGGGGCAAGATGGGGCAGCCCAGATGGGGTGAGATGAAGGGAGACCATCTTCTTGTCCCATTTGCCATGGGGGTAGGCCCCTGGCACGTCTAGCCTGTAGCTGCTTCTCAGGAATTACTGGTCTGACTGCTGTGAAGAGGGCGAAACCTTGGGTAATGGGAGCCTAATTTGAGCCTTTCCCAGCCAGTCTCTGTGAGCGCTAAACTTACCCTCCTGACTTTGTCAGTTGGCAGGTCGCCCTCAAGTGGTCAGCCAAGGAGAAACATGTGTTGGAATCTGGAGGAGCAATGAGGGGCTTAGTTGTAAGGCAGCTTCCTTGAGTACCCTGAAAGCACAGGCTACACCCTTCTTCTCAGAATCACGGCAGGTGTTGCCTTTCCTTTCTCATTGCCATTCAACCAGAGTGACACCACCTGGGCTCACAGAGACCTGGGTTAAGTGGAAGTCCAGGGTGCCTGATAATAGGCTTCACGTGACTAGCAGGTGAAATGCTAATTGACTCTGAGAGACCAAAAACTCTGCTGGAATGTTAGAAAACACCCTCTGTCATAGCAATCACAGTGGCCATCTGTCCTAAGTTCCCAGGAAACTTCCTTGCCAGATACTGTTTTGAGAGTGTCCCTCAAAGTTACGTTTTCGAGATTACATCCCAAAGATAATAGCACTGAGATGTGGGAGCTTTAAGAGGTGATTAGGTCATGAAGGCTCTATATGCATGACTAGACTAGTCATTATTAATTATTCTAGGGGTGGGTTTGTTAACAAGAAAGTGGATTTGTTACTTAAAGTGACTTTAGCCCCCTCTAGCTTCCTCTTGTATCGTTTGATGTCTTTTGTCATGTGATGTGACACATGGCCCTCACCAGGTGCTCTGTCATGGTCATCTCAGCCATGTAACTATGAGTTAGATCAACTTCTATTGCTAATTACCTGATGTTGGCCCACTCATGGGCTGAAGGGAGATTTTTGCGGGTGAGGTCCTCAGGTTAAAGAATACAAGTGGTTAAGACATCTGCAGCAACAGCAGGCAGCATGGAGCACAGCAGAGCCCAACAGTGTAAGAGAACAGCCTGCATCTTTGTTGTATAATTCTTATACAGGTTGTTACCACATATTTACATGCTTGTATAGTGCCTTAACCAGCGCATGCGTGTTTACCTGTGCTAAGTCATGGTTACATAACTGTATCCTGCCATGTGCCCATGTTAGAAAACTGGGGTCATGTCCTTCAGGTATCTTTAGATGCCCCTGAGCTTTGAACCACTCTGAGTGGTTTCCTACACCCAGCCAATAATATTCTTTTGTGGTAGCCCCAAACAGACTAGGACACCAGCATTAACTGTATTTATAGAGAAAAATGTATTAAACTTGAATTCTAGAGCTGCCACTTAATGCCACAGTCTCCTGAAATCGTGTCTTCTTCTGGGCCCTGGTTTTTACATCTGTATATAGTGTGAGGCTTGTAGTAGAATTGATCACTGGGCAGTAGTCACTCTATAGAGTTCACCTTAGAGCCTACATGCCCTCCCCGGCCACCCTCCTCCTCATTTCATCAATCCTCTCAACGGTCCCAGAAGACAGGGCTCTTGCTGGGGGCCAGGAAGCAGTTGAGTCTCCTACAGTCCTCTGTTGGCAGCTTGATCCATAGTCTTCTCAGACAGTATCACAGGGCCACCATAGTCATTTTGCTGATATCAGTCACTTCTCATGGCATAACTTCGGTATGTATGTGAGAGACCTTCTTCACAGTGGTGAGATGCTTCTCCACCTGTTTTCATGAGAGGCCAGGGCATCTTAGAGGGCCCAGTTTTCATCCATGCTTTTCTTTTCTTTTTTTCCCACACTTTTTAATTTTAAAGAGGATTAAACCAAAGAAAATAAAACAGAATAAAACCAATCCAAATAAACCAGTATAAGTGACACAGGACTTCAAAACCTTGTGAAATCAACAATAGTTACCATAATGCCTTTTGTTGTCTTCAAAATAGCTACAGATACTTTCATACATAGTAAAAATCTAACAGAACAGAATAGAATAGAAACAATAAGAACAAAACAATGAATGCAATAAAGGACTTCAAAAAAAGCCAATAGTAAATCCAAAATGGTTACCATAATATGTCTTGCTATCTTTTAAATAGATGCTCATATCATCAGATTTAACATAATCAAACAAAACAAAAAAGAGAATAAGACCCAACCCAACAAAACAATGAAAATAATATGGTTTCCAGGTGGGGATCACTTTCTTGAGAGGCCTGGCTCTTTCCCTCTGCAGTCCACAAATGGCACTGACTCATGGAGAGGCTTGGGTCTAGCTGTCCCCACTCCAGCAGTGGCCTGTGCATTTCATCCATGCTTTTCTCTTCCTATTTGACAATGTGTAGTTTGTCATTTCTGAGCTTGACAGACTTGCATTATGATTCGGTTTGTGTCTCCTGACTTTATGATCCCTCCAGCATCTTGATGACAAGAACCATGCCAAGCCAACCAGAGGACTGATTTATTAATCACACATCCTTAAGCCTAGCATCACACACACTAGATTCAGCTATCTCTGAAAAGCCTGATGACCACATAAACCTTTGGGGGGATATCTAGATACAGACCATAACAGTGGGTAAATGAATTGAACAGACACTCCTCAAAAGAGGTACAAATGGCCAATGAGTACATGAAAGATGTTCAGCATCTTGAGCAAAATAAGGTAGATTCAAAAATATCACATTTTCCCTAATATAAGGAATCTAAGAAGGATGAAAAGAAAATAGAAGGGAGACTATTATTACTTAAGTATAAGGGAATAGGGAGATGGGGATGAGTGTCTACGGGTGGTAATAAGGGGATGGGTAAAATAAAAATATTTTATATGCATTGAAACCTCCCCCCAAAATGTGAAGCTAGCCGGGGAAGTGGGGCAAGGGAAATGATGGCAGTGAAAATGATCAAAGTATGTGTATGTACAAATTTGCCAAATGCAAACCAACTAGTCTGTATAACAAGGCAGTGAAAAAAATGTTTGAAATCTTTAGCCATTAGGGAAATACAAATCAAAACTCCATTGAGATTCCATTTCACTTTATCAGAATGGTTATCATCAAGAGTACAAAAAACAATGAAATGAATGCTGGTGAGGATATGGGGAAAAGAGAACCATTTTATATGGTGGATGGGAACATAAATTGGTCCCTATGGAAATCAGTGTGGAGTTTGCCCAGAACACTAATAATAGAGCTACTGTTTGATTCAGCAATACTGCCCTTTAGTATTTACCTGAAGATATTGAAGTCAGAATACTACAGGGTTACCTGCATACCCATCTTTATTGTTGTACAATTCACAAAGCTAAGGTATGGAAACAGTTTAGTTGTCCATTGATGGATGAATGAATAAAGAAAATTTGGTATGTATACACAGTGGAGTATTATTTAGTTATAAGGAGGAAAAAAATTTTGTCACTTGTAGGAAGAAGGATGGATCTGGAGATCATTACGTGAGGTGAAATAAGGCAAACTCAAAGACAAATATATGTTCTCCGTAATATGTTGAATATAAACAGATGACACGAAAGTATAAGAGAAACTATTTTTAGCCAAACAGAAGGGAACAAAGGAGAGGAGAGGAAGGTATAAAGGCAGGTGATAGAGTGATTGGTGTGATCAAAATATACCCAATATTTTGTAAAATTAATAGGCACTAATAATAAAAGGGAAAACAATTACTGTAGCTCCCTATTCAATCTTGAAGTCTGAGAATATATATTATTCAATTTTGTTTTTTTTCACAGTTGTTTGATTATTCCAGGTCTTTAATGTTCTTATGCAAATTTTAGAGTTTGGAAAATTCTTTTTTTTTCCCAATGAACTTTTATTGGTACATAATAATACCAACAGTTCTGGAAAGGAATTCTGCACCTGGATTTTTGTATTTCTAACTTGCCCTGGCTGGCAAGTCATTTGAAGTCTTTTTACCAGCATCTGGGTTAATGCTAAAGGGTTGGCGTTTTGAGTGTATGATAGTTGGAAGCTTCTTTTAAAAAATTCTATTGAGATTTTGATTGAGATTCTAAAAACCAGTTCTTCTTAATAATTGTTTTAGTTAGTTTTCTTGTTGTAGAGACAACCTAAAGTTTAAGGGGAAAGGCTTATTTAGCTCATAGTTTGTAGAGGTTTCAGTCCATAATTGGCCAGCTCCAGGGAAGGGTGGTACATGGCAGAGGGGCAACAGCTCACGGTGCCAGAAGACAGCAAAAGGAACATACTTTAAGTAGAATTTTTAATCTGGATTTCTATTTGGTATGGTTTTCTGACCTCAAACCTTTGTTGAACTGGTCATTTGTATTTTGTATTGCCTTGTTTAGCTTCTCTAGTTTTTCTTACTCCTCTCTTTTGTAAGCTCACTGATTGTTTTGTTTATTAAGCCCATTGTCTATTTAGTTGTATCCTCAGAGCAGCTGCATGAGACTAGTGCAGTTCTATCCCCTTTGTGCAGGTGAGGATGCTGAGACCAGTGGCAGGTTGGTGACATGGCCAGCACAGGTCTCTACCTGAAAGATATTCTGTCATGGCTTGAAGTAGCATGTTTTTCTTCCACTATATACTGGAGTCAAATGAGATAATGTATGTAAATCGTCAAGTCAGGGTTTGCTCAAGTAATGTTAGCTTTCTATGAGTCTTTGAGATGACCTCAACAGCAACAATAAAAAAAAAACAAAAACAAAACTAAGAACCGTTGTAACCTCCTGGTTCCGATAAGGGAGGAAATAAAAAGAGAAAACCTTAGTAGAGAAAGGAAAATGCTTCGCTGATGCATTAGCTCCACACACCCTAGGGAGGGGGTGGGAATACGAAGCAAACATAGCCTCCAATCCGAGGACTGTTCTGCCAGCTCTGCTCTCTAATGGCAGTGGGTGGCTACTGGACACTTGGCATCAAACCCAGCTCTATCTTCATGCTCTCCTTTAGCCCTCAGAATGACTCATGGAGTACTTTGCTCTTCCTTTCAGACTAGGAATTGAGGCCTGGGAGTGTCAGTCAGTTGTTCATGTCCCCTCCCGGTAAGCTCTGCAGAGAGACTTGGTCTGATTGGGTTAGTGTCAGATTCTCACCCACTCTGCCTCTGTGGACAGTGTTGGGGCTGGAGCTAGGCCAGTTTGATGAGCTGCCCTGGCAGCTTCCAGATGAGTGGACATATAGGTAGAGGATCTTGTTGTTCTGACCTCATTACTCAGGGAATGGGAGAGTCTGTGCACAGTTAGCCTCTTGTGATTGTGTGGGGCCTGATGCAGCAGTCATGTGAGTGCCTCTCCGGGCTAGCAGAATCATTTTTTAGCTAGGGTGCCTAGACTAGAACTTCCCCAACCTCTAAGGTAGCTTTGGACTTGAAGGCAGAGTTCCTTGTGGAAAGCAGGTGGCCCCAAACCTGCCTGGGCCTCCTTCACTCACTGCAGCCATCAGACCAACCTGTGTCTTACTTAAGGATATAGGTTCCTGGGGCATGGGCCAAAATATAGTTATCCTGTGTCTTGGTTACTTTTTACTCGTTGTTAAGACAAAATACCTGATACCCAAAGTTGGGAAAGGAAAAGTTTATTTCTTATAGTTTTTGGAGGTTTCAGTCTGTACTCAGTTGGCTCCAAGGCAGGGTGGCATGGCGGGCTGCCTTTCATGGTGGCTGCAAATAGCAAGGTGGAAACCAGCAAGAGAGAAGGACATGCCTTCTTCCAGCCATTGCATCACATCCTGGCTCCACCCCTAGGTGGGTGTAGCACTGATCCCATCAATCTAAGCGCTAGACAATGAACCAACCACAAATGCACAATGCAAAATATATGAGGCCTGGGGGCCACCGACATAAACCATGACATCCTGACATGGGACTTGGAATTGCCTAGCATAGTGATAGCAAATCTTGTAGAGATGAGTGCCCAAACTGTAACCTAAAATTCGTTTATTTATCACAAAGTGCCAACACTGCAGAAAAAACAACTCATCCATTAACATCTTTTGTCTTAAAAGAAAAACAACACCATAGGCTTGCTACCACTGGGCTTGGCAGTGTTGTTCCATGGCTTGAATGATACTCAAATCCTATCCCTGTGTCCTGAAGATACCTTAGGGTCCCAGTCTGGCTTTGCACTTGCTGAGGTTTCACCAGCTGCCTGGGAAGCTTCCCCTGGCAGCTGATCCCATGATCCTGTCTCAGCAATAACTGGATCTCCCTATCTCTAAGGTCAGATTTCTCATAGGATCTGCTCCCATGGCTTCTATGTGGTTGTCAAGGCTTCTCTGTCAAGGTCTCATGTACTGTCCTGATGTAACTCATTTGCTTTTGGAACACCAATTCCGTGAAGCCAGACTCTTCTCAAACCTCTTCATTTTTTACTAGCCTCTTAGCCAGTGCCGTGGGGGACCTGGCTCTCTCAGATAGGATTGGGTTGGTGAATCCACATGTCTCATCCTGTGATTGCCCAGGCAGTGAACAATCTGACCAGCAGAGATTGCTGGAAGGAGGAGGAAGAAAGTAGGCCCAGGGATCTGTACCTCTAGTCCACAGATCTCAACACACAGAGTTGGGGCTTCCCTAGAATCTCCTCCCTTGCTTACTCTGTGGAAGTGGAACCCATATTCCATTTGCATCTAGATCTTCAGTGCCTAACACAGGACTTGGTCTATAGCATACCAGTAGCCTGAGAGCCGTGGCAGTGATGTGAATTCCTATAGGTTGGGCACTGATTCTTCAGCCACTTCCTCAGTGATCCAGAGTGCTGCTCAGGACAGAAGAATCTGTTTTTGATGGCATCTACTTGGCTGTAACAGTCCAAGGCTCCACTCTGGTCTTCAGAACTTGGGCCTGAGCAGTTTCTAGAAGTATCCAAGTGGCCATTGTTGGTCTGAAAATCTTCCTGCTTGGGTATGACAGAGATCTCCTGGTTCTTCCCTTCCTAGTAACTGCATGTGGAGCACAGAGAGGGGAACAGTGGCCTGCACCTTCAGCCCCAGCTCTCCATAACAGACCACCTTTCTCACAGAGCCTTTCCCTGAAGGCAGGTGAGGGACTGGATCTTGGGCTATTTCCCAGGAGACAAGGGAGTAAATCAGCTAACTGTTTCTCCTACCCCTTCGTCACACCTGAATCTGGGAAATTTTCCAAGAGACCTTCCCAGGTACCTGCATCCGGTCTTGGGTGGGAATTATATGGCAGGTTCCCTCCAAGCTGAACCTGGGTGAAAGTGCAGAAGTCATGGGGAGGCTTTGCAGCTGCACCTCTGATCCTCAAGATCTGCAGCTGATGGCTCCCTTGGGGGCTGAGTCTTCATAATAACCCTCTCCAAGGGCATTTGGCCAGAGGGATGGCATGGTATAGTGGAAAGGGCTAGAGCAATTGGTGTTTGAAGCTGGTGTTTTAAATCTTGTAAGGCTCTTTCTGAAAGTGGAGTGAGGGTGAACCACTCTGTGCTCTCAGGCTTCAGAGTCTTATCGATGAGGCTGGGGAAATGTGAATGGCACCCTCCTAGTGGGAGAATGGAGAAGCCTCTCTGTGAGCTTCTTTAGACAAACAGTCAACTCTTCCATCTTGATGTGGTTCACTGTGAGGTTCTGGTTGGGAGATAGGGGCGTGGCGGAATCCAAGGGGGCTCAGCCAGTGCTCTGAGAGCACCACTGTGGACCTGACCCTTGCTAGGTCACGGACTCCAGGAG
>PVLA01009586.1:57809-73357 GCA_004027455.1 Hydrochoerus hydrochaeris | reverse complement strand
GAGGAGAGAGCAGGAGTGGGAGGGCAGGAGGGAAGGAGGGGACAGAGGCAGGGGAGGAAGGAGAAAGCTTCACAGCCTGGTGCGCCTGCTCGGCAGATCGCAGAGGGGGAGCACACAGGACTTCCCTTTTGAACAGTGCTTCTGCCCCCTTTTCCTTTTGGCTCCTTCCCCTCTGGACTGCGGATGGCTGGGTGAGTGGGAAGGGCAGGGGCAGGCACCCAGGTACCCGGCCAGCTGGGCTCCCGCCCGGCTCCATAGCAGGCCTGGCACACTCCCTCGGGCCGTTACCCAGCATGCCCTTCTCCTTGTCCGGGAGGCCTCGCCCTCTTGTTTTCCGAGTTTTATAACAGTATTGTTTGTTGTCCAGCAGATTAAATTCTTCGGAGGCTGGGGGGAAGGAGGGGGAAGGAGAGCAAAGAGGGAAAAGGGAGAAGGAGAGAAAACACAAGTAACTTCGTTTAGGGCCGAAGAGTAAATGAGTCCCCTTTGAACACCGAGTCCACCTGTCTGGGGGAGAGACCAGTGGCCAACAACCAGCGTTCTCGTCCACTCAGCCTGTGCCCATCTTCTCCCCTCACCAAGCAGGGTGACACTCACACTCAGACTTCCAAAGACACCACTCAGGGCTCAGGCTGAAAAGAAGGAACAGCCAATAAGGCCTGAGGTGCGGCACCCACCTGGACGCCCCCCCCAAACAAGATGTGTGCAAGGCAGGGCCAAGCTGGCCCGAGGGAGGGCAGCCTCGGTCCCCGCCTCCTCAGCTACCCATTCTCCCAGGCCGGGACTCAGAGGGGCGCTGAAATCAGTGTTCCACACCTGCAGAGCCACATTTCACCCACACCAGTGACACTGGCAGAACTGGGCCACAAGAGAACGACAGAACCGCAGGGACAATCACAGCCTGCCCTTCTTCCCTGGCATCCAACCCAGGGCTAAATACACCCACGTTACAGGAGCTGCCTTTGTGCCATGTGAATAAGGTCTGGATTCTTGTCATTATTCCCTAACGATGTAACAGCCATGTGCCCAGCACTTACACTGGACCAGGTATCTAAGTAACCTGGAGGCAATGTCATGTCCATGGGAGGATGTGTGTGTGTGTGTGTGTGTTAAATGTAAACGCCTGCCGTGCTACAGAGGGACTGCGGTATCTGAATTTTGGAATCTAATCTATCACAGACACTGAAGCATGATTACATTCGAATATGCCTAAGGAACAAGGGAGTGGGGAATAGAAAGGAAAGGAGAAAAACACAGTGTCTTGCAGACACTAACCACGTCCCTCGCCCATCAGGCCTGTTGATGTAAACTTGCACCTGCAGATAAGACAAAAGCACATAGAACTTTCTGCACTGAATACAACTCTCACCCAGCCATGACTGCTTTAGCTTAGACTTCACAGAATGCCCATCTGCTCCCAGGACTGCAGGTCCCAAGGCATCCTCTCTGCCCCCTGCCTTCTTCCTGCAGGCCATGTCTGGCCCTGCCTGTCCACACCACACTCCCACCATGGTGCCCATCAGAGGTCTAGGACCAAAGGAATCGGCAGTGGTGAGTAGTGGTAACAGCACAACTACAGAATCAGAGCAACTCGAGCTGCCAGGCAGGTGCTTATGCGGGCCCCCACTCCCTACTGTCTCCAATTTCCATATGCAAATAATATCAGCTCCTGCAGGGTCAAGGCCAGAAGTTCTCCCTGCAAGGGGAAATGGATTAGAGTCCCAGGTTCCGAGTACTCTCAGCTGGGGACTTCCCCCAGACAGAGGGGAGAAGGAAGGCAGAGTTAAAGAGCGGGCTCTAGATCCTGCCCAAACCTCATGCTCCTTTCAGGAGGGTCACAAAGTCCCACAGCCTCAGGATGAGACAGACCCTGTCAAGAACATCCAGACTCCCTGTCTTAGAGAAAGGCTTCCTCTTCTCTTGGGAACACTCAGATGTGACACACAGCTTTGCCTGCATCCTAAGCCACCTCCCTGCCATGGTCCATCCCCTTCCGACTTCAGGTGAGTGGACAAATTCAGGTTCCACATGATACATCTCTTCACCTGAGGCTACCAGAGATGCCCTCCCTCCATCAACCGTGCCCCTCACATCCCCACCACATAAACCAGGCCTTTGTTTCCAGAGCAGAGATGGATAGGCAGCCAGACACATGTGCACACCACACTGTCCACTCTTAACTGCTCCTGGGGGAACACCACAGAAAAACCCTAAACCATCACAAGCAAACTTGCTATAAACTGAAACAAGCATTTCTTTATATGAATTCTGAGTTTCTTCAAATGAAGGTCCCTCAGGAGGCTGAATGGAGTTCAGTACTCCACCCAGCATTCCTTAAAACAGGGATTATGCTCAATATCCCCAGAAACCAGAGCCTGTGAGTTCTCTCACCCAGATTCCTCTGGCCAGGCAGACTTCCCTTCCAGAGTCATCTTCGAGGCCAACAAGCAGACCTGGAGCCAGTGTTTCTAGGGTCTGACTTCACGTTTCCAGCAGCCAGCACTTCCTGCTGTGCTCCTGCTGGACACATCTCAGAGATCCCACGATGAAGCTGCGGTGCTGACGAGCTATGTACTGCAGACCTTGCTAACACCTCTGCACACACACATTCCCTGCCCTACAGAGGGATTGGGATGGCCAGAAGCACCCCACAGTCCTGAAGCTTCCACATGTAGGAGACCTCCAGAAACACTAGGAGAGAGCCCCAGGAAATTAAAAAATCGAAAGAGGAGAATCTGGAAATTTTGAGGTTTCCTTTCCCCTCTCAAATGCACAGAGAAGAAATCAGAGGCCTCAAAGGTCAAATCCACTTCCAAAGACCCTAGTCCTGTCCCAGCTCACTGGTCAAATCCCACAGAAATGCCAGCTAGACCACAGGACCTGGGTGCAGGTGCGAGCAGTCAATCCTGCCATGGTCAGATTCATCGATGCCAGGGCTAATGTCACCTCTCTCCACAGAGTTGCCTGAGAATCAGCAAATGTGAAAATAAAACTACACGTACATGAGCTAACGATTACCAACCAACTCCCTCCCGTGCTGCCAGAGCCCTCACCCAAATCCCTGTACCACAGTGGGGGTGCAGAGGGCTCAAAGTTCTACATCCCAGGTCCTCTGGCATGGCACACAGAAAGTGACCTGGAACATCTCTGCTTCTGTGTGGCAGGTCAGACAGCCCCAGGGCTTCCTACCCATGAGGACTTGGAGGAATAAAACTCCAGGGATAGAGGTTGTTGCAGAAGCCCGGCTGGAGTCCTGGTCACCCTGGGACCCTGGGCTTTCCTGCTTGTGTTTTATTAGAGCTCTTTTTGAGACTGATCTGAGATTAAAATGCCAAAATGGAATGGGCAACTCTGAGAGCTTTTGTGGCTTTTTTCCCTTTTCTTTCATTATCTTCTTTTTTTTAAGGTTATTTTTTAATAGAAAGCTTTAAACAGCCACATGGGGAAGACAGGCTAAATATAAAGGAAAACCTCTGGACTCACAGGCAGGCGCTAGAATAGATGCCCTCTCCCATCCATGGTTCCGTTGTGGCCAGGATTTAGCTCCAGATAGGACAGAGCATCTTCTGCAGCAGCCTTTCACCACCCTAGCCTCCCAGCAGTCCCTGCTCCTCCTGGACAGTCCTTCAAAACCTGTCCTCACCCACCCTCCCATCCTAATTCACACCTCTTGGGAACCAGGATTCCAGCTGCTCTTAAGTCTTTAAGTTTCAGGATGACTAAGACTTTGCTCTCTTGGTCCTGAGTTTCTGGCTAAGCAATACCTCCTTGAGCCTCCTGGAAAGATCCCATGTTGAGAGTTGGATCCTCCAGATTCTAGTTTACTCCTTTGCTTTCTAGATAAGGAAACTGAGGACTAAAGTGGTAAACAAGTGAGTTCTTACCAACAGAGTCTGCTGATTCCTCCACACCAAGCAGCACAAGTCCGGCTGCCCTAACCAGCCTCCTCCCCAGCAAACCCAGCCACAATCTCTGGGCAATTCCAGACCTCTGGTAGTGGGTGGCAGCTCTGTGGTTTAGGTGGCCCTGCACCAATGGCTGGGGGGCAGAGTCACACATAACCTGGCTCCCCCTGAGCCCTGCAGCCACCTACACGGAACACTCATCCCATCTCTATCACCACCTGCCTGCTCCAGCTGAGCACGGCATGAAGCAAATCCCAACACCCAACACTGCAAAACTCCCTCCACCCCATCCTGAGCATCAGTCCGGAACCACCGCCCCGGCAGACAGGCTGATCTGAGTCCACCTCCTGCACACACATCTGAGCAGTGACTTGGCAGAGACCTGACCGGAATGTTCTCTGGACTGCAGGGACAAGAGAGAGACACAGTGACCAGGCTGAGGCACAAAAGCCAGCTGGCACCCGGTGAGCTGGGAGACGGGTGGTCAAGGGTGGCCGTGGAAATGCAAAAAAGTCTGCTGGCGACATAAGCTTGACACCGACTTCTACCTCCCAACCCTAACCTGCTCCACATTCCTGGAAGCTGTGGGGCCCTCAGAAGGACTTTCTCAGGTTGTCAGGAAACAAGAGGGTTCGTATCGGTCTTGACCCGTTGGAAGCAAGTTTAATCAACATGGCCTCCCACAGGCGGAGCTTCTCTGTACTCCCTGGCCCTTCCTGCTTAGGCGGGAATGCTGCTTCGACCCCACACAATCTGCACTGACAGCTACTCCAGGTATTTCAAAATTTCTTCTTTTTAAAAAATATTTTGGCAGTCATAGGGACTACACTCAGAGTCTTTACACTGAGCCTTTTTAAAATATTTTTATTTTGAGACAATGTCTTGGTAAGTTGCTAAGTTACCCAGGTTGACTCAAACTTGCAATCCTCCTGCCTCAGCTTCCCAGAGTGCTGGGATTATAAGCATGTGCCATCATGCTCAGCTCACACTGATCTCTCCCCATACTGGAGTGGAGTTCCCAAGAGGAAACACTTGGTTTGCTTGGATTCTGCCTCCCCAGCACCTAGCACAGAACTCAACATCTGGTTAGAAACTCCGCATATATCTGGTAAAGAGCGCCCTTGCCCTGCTCCGCCTTGCCGGACATGAAAGGGCACCCATCTCAGCTCCGCCTCTCCAAACAGGACCTCACCCGGCTACCCCGGGGACCTGAAAAGGTCCCTGCAGTCTGCCCTTCACTCTGGTGCATGTCACTCCTGAGGGTCTCATTTCACAAAAGCATGTGATGCTCATCCAAGAGGGTGAGGAAAGCAGAGGTTTTGAAATCAGAAATATCCAACGTAAACACCAACAACTGCACTTACCAAGTGTGTGACCTTGGTTGAGTCACTTTGTTAACTACGGTTCCTCCAGTTGTGAGGGAAATGATGCCTGCGTCACATGGTTGCCTGGAGATGAAATCAGATAAACAAGAGGGGCCTCAAGAAAGGTCAGCTTCCGCCTCCCTGACCAGCACCGGGGCAGAACTCTGATGCCACCTCAAAGCTTCCGGCCTCATCACAGACCTAGCCTGGCATTTACACGCACATCCTCTGCAAGGAGCTCACCCTGCTGGCCTCGCCCAGGGACCCAACCACATGGTACTCCCTGCCCACACAGCAATCCATCTACCCACGCAGGCTGGACGCTGCAGCCCGGGCCCCACACACTACAGCATCCAGAGTGTTCTCTGTATTCATCGGCCCACGAAGACCTTCCTCAACGGAGCCAGCAAGGACCAAGCCCAGTCTGCACTTTCCTCAGGGCCATTGCAAGTCCCAGCAGAACACAGACACTAGGGCCTCCCACAGACAGACGGGGGCAGGGGTTCACGTACACACACATCAGAAAGAGCCACCAGGCAGGAGAGATGCGCATCCCCTTGAAAGCTGCAGCTTCGGCCCCAGGACACTCAGTATAGGAGACACAGCCAGGATGTGCACTCAGCATTGCACGCGCCTGGCGGAGCAGGGCTCAGTGCTGTAGAGCAAGTATGACCCAGTCAGGGGCCCAGGGCCCAGCTGCTCCTGCACGACTTTGGGCCAAACCTCGGGACCTTGGCCCCAGTGCCGTGGGCTCTATTAGCCTCTGCTGCTGGATCCCAGATGCAAAGGTCCTGCATTACCCACCTGGCTCTCAGATCGCAGGGACTCAAAGGTCAAGAAAAAAGTGCCAGACACGTCTGAGCCCCCTCTTGGAGGTGCCCACTGTCCTGAGCCCTGACTGGCAACATGCGATGCTCCCCCATTGTGGTAGCAGAAGCCAGGCTTGTAAGCAGGGGACAAAGAATTAGATGAGGGACAGAAATAGGAACCTCGGCAGAGAGGCACCAAGTCCAACTCACAGAGACAACTGTGGGACTGGAGTAAAACAAATTTCCCCTTCGCTACAAACCTGAGTTTTCCCTGTTAGGAAAGGGCAGGGCTCTGAGCGAGAGGAGAGGTCACCCAGGGGTGGGGGTAGGGGACAGATGTGAGAGCTGAGGCTCCAGCACACAGCTGGCAGCCCTGCCTGCTCCCAGCTCTGCGGCACCTCCCCAGGGGCCTGGCCAGCTCATTGGCTCACCTTCCCAGCTGTAGGGCAGTGACCCCCCTCTCTGTTCCCGCTCCAGCCCCAGCGCCCTGCCATCCCTCACTGCACAGTGCTGCAGGGGCCACAGCTGTCAGAGGAAGACATACCAGGCCCTTCCGCACCATCCTGGCTTCTCACGGCCGACTTGTCCAGAGACTCATCTCAGACAGGAAGGAGAGCAGCCGGAACCTGGGCGCTCCAGTCCCCCAGGCTTCCCTGGATAGCAGGGACACACACTCACCCAGGAAGCACAGGAGGAAGCAGGACTCCACAGTGCCTCGTAAAGTCCCCTAGCACTGTCCTTTCTATCTTCAGCCCCCAAATCTGCTCTCAGCTGACTCCAACTGGTCCCAGTGGCCAAGAGCATAGCAGGGATCCACCTGCTGGGAGAAAGCTTTCCTGGCTGGAGATGCAGCAAGCTCCGGCAATCTGAATTCTTCCCACAGTGTGACAGGCCCAGTGCTGGAGGCCATCGTCACAGGGGTGGGGGGGGGGCTTGAACCCAGCGGCGCTCTAGCCACTGAACTTACGCCCACCACCCTTTTCTAGTTTTTATTTTGAGTCAGGGTCTGGCTAAGTAGTCCAGGTAGGACATGAATTTGCAACCCTCTTGCCTCAGGCTCCCTCCAGATGCCAGGTGTGCTCAGTGGTGCTTCGCTGGCCTTTACTGGTTCTCATCACTGAGCTCTCACCACAGCCAACAGTGAGGGAGGCAGAGGAAAGGCTTTTCTGCGTCAACTGCCTACAGACGCATCTCCATGGCTTACTGCGTCCGGACTCTTGTTTTAAGAAAGAAACACAGAGACCTAGAAGAAGAAAGTGACCTTCAAAGTTGGGGAAGCCCCAAAGCCACTACTCAGCTGGTCTCCACTCCAGACCACAGTCCCAGGCTCAGCCACATCAAGGTGAAAGGTGTCCAGAGCAAGGCCGGCATCCAGACCACACAGGGACGATGATGCCCCAAGCAGCCCAACAGCACCAAGGGATTAAGCCCAGAGCTGGATGGGGAGGCCAAGGACAGCATCTGTGCCCTTCTGCTGGAGCCCGGCATGCCCTGCTCCTGCCACACCCACAGCTCCACCTGGCAGTCACCCACACGCCCTGCAGCCCAAGACGGTCACCTCAGCTGGCTGCCCTGCCCCCAGCCTCTGCTGGCTACTTGGCCCATTCATAGGAAAGCCAAGTGCAGGAAAATGGGAGAAAAGAGCAACTGTCTTGAGACTCTCAAAGGAGAAGGCCAAGGATTCCCTCACTGAGGGCAGACAAGGAGGACGCTGGGGTGACAAGGCGCAGGGGGTGGCCATGCTGAATTTACCTGGCAAGCAAGAAAGAGCTTCAGCCCATTTCGCCAGTTTCCTAAGCAGCCTGCTGATGATTTGCTGACAAATCTGGGATGCTGTCACATCTGCCAGCATCATGGTCATGGAGCCACATGGACTGTTAGCGGAATGGCACCTGGGAGAGGGAGAGTATCCCACCCGCTCTGCCCTGAATCACCTGTCCCGATGCCTGTGACCACGCAGCATCCTCCCGGGGTTGCCTGCTGGCCACGTGGGATGAAGGCACAGTGCAGATGCGACAGGAAGCTCAGCAGCTCAGTCTACACCACATGTCCAAAAGAAAAACCAAAAGGAGGAGGAGGAAGGGCTGGAGGGTGGTGGGGATGGCAAGAGGTCCGAGAAAAGGAAGGTAGAGGCCAAAAGACACCCTCGGGCAAAGCAAGGCCAACAGGAAGCCAAAGAAGAGACCCGAGGCGGCCCACCGTCTCCTCCAAGCCTGGCATCCACTGCAGGATGCCCTGCCCTCCTGGCCCCTCTTGTAGGACTCTGAATTGATCAGCCTCCGAAAGCGGGGAAGAGAAAGTCAGTTTGGCAGCCCCAAACCCACACGGGTGCACCTTCCCAGAACCAGAGGCCCCGGGGAGATGGCATGAGGCCCCACAGGGTTGTTCCTGATCGGAGCACTCCTTTCCCCAGGGAGGGCAGAGACGCCTGATAAGAACTGCTTAGCACAATGCTATATATAGTCTAGGTTCCTACCAGCCTAGAGATCTGGAGCTAGAACTTGGCAGGGAACCATGCTAGGTGCTGGCAAGGACTGCTCTCCTGCGCCAGCCAACTGGGAGCCCGGCCTCCCTCTGGGCGCAGCGAGGGCCCTGCCATGCGGACCATTAGCAGCCGCAAGGACGACTTGGGCTGCTGGCTTGGGGTTCAGGGGAAACTGAATGTGAGGGGGTCATGTGGAGGCTGAACACAAGTCCAGGAGCTCCAGAAAATTAATCCAGTCCTCTCTTCCAGAGGACCAAGGGTAGGGTGCCCAGGAGAAGAAGAGAGAAAACAAGTAGCAAACATCTGCCCAAGTCCGATGTCTGAGGAAAGAACATCGCGTACACAGGCGAGCACTGACTGAGCGAACAGGACAGCCAGGCAGCTGAGCTGAAGAAATCCTTGGGGACCCTGTCCACCCAGCCCCAGGACATCACTTTGCGCTTGCCAGCACCCTCCTCAGCATGGCTCGTGCCGCCAGGTCCTTCTCTGCTCTCTGCCTTCTCTGTGGAAAAGACAAAGGAGGGCAGGTGGGCTTGCTCCCTGGGCCCCCAACAACCCGAACGGACCCCAGCTAGAGCCCCACCTGGAGTCTGTACATGGTTCCTGGAACCACAGCCCTCAGTTGCTGTCCAGCACCCAAAGACAAGCAAGATGACTCTGGGCAAAAGGACCGGGGCCTGTTGTCTTGCAGAAAGGCCACAGAGTGGTGTAGAACCCCTTTGAGGAGAGCCTGTCCAGTAGCTTGGTGCAAAGAAGCCTGAGAGGTGACAGGCCTCTCGGAAGCCCAGGCCCTCATCACATACCGCTCAGGACACAGAGATAGGAGGCACAAAGCATTGCAACTCCCACACACACACACACACACACATACACACACACACACAATCTTTTTAGGTCAAACTGCTCTGTACCGGGGCTCAAAAAGATACGGAGCTAGGGGGGCTGTGGCTGCCTCTGCACTCCAGCCCCCAGCCCTGTCCTGCTCCAGCCTCTGCCACAACCTCAGCTGAGTCTCCTCTGGGCTCCACTGGCTCTCAAGGCTGGGCGCCGCCCCTCCCAGCTACCCCACTGAGTCACCTGGGAGGTCCTGGCGAGAGGAGTTGGTGCTCCACAAATGGCAGTGCCAGCATCAGCCACCGGAAAGGATGCTAGAGCCTGAGCAATGCTCACGGGGACAGCAGGAAGCGAGCTCCGGGCCAGGCCGTCCCTCAGTCCCCGAGCACCCGCTGTCTGCTTGCTTGTCCGCCCCCAGACTCCGGCTGATGGTAGCAGTGGAGAGAAGGGGGCTAAGGGCCCAGTAGTGGTGGTACATCCCGTCTCCTGCTCCCGAGATGACATGGCGGACAGGATGGCGCTGCGGCGGCGGCGGGCGGGGCAGCGGGGGGATCACGCGCCTGTGGCGCAGTGCTGCGGTGCCGAGGGCCTTCTAGAACCCGCACCACCATGACGATGCACAAAAGATGACGATCCCGATGTCCACTACTTTGCCTCGCAAGGAAGTGTGGCAGATGGAAGAGGAACGCTCTCACTGGGGACACGGAGGAAGTAAAGGGCGCTGCCTTTCGCTTAGGGCCCACCTCTTTCACTGGGAGATCTCCTGGCCCTCCCTCCCCAGGGGACCCACTCGGGGTCCCCATCTCCAGCTCAGGAAGCCAGGCACTCTCCCAGCCGAGAAAATGGTCGTCAACCCCATCACAGACAGACCCCCGGGGAGAAGTCCCCAAGCTTTTCTAACCTTAGGTAGGTGTCTGTCATTTGGGACCTGTGAGAACAGCGCAAAAAAGGACTCTTATCCAAGCTCCCTGAACAGCACAACACCACGGGCTGCACTCCCACTCCCTGCCCTAAAATTCTTGATCTGTGGCGCCAAGAGGAGGCACCTGGTGGTCCCCATTCCAAGGCCTGGCAGGGCGTCCTCCTCTACCTGGCCCTCGCTGAAAATGACCCCAGGCACAGGATCAGCACAGAGCCAATGAGCTGTTTCTGCTGCTTTCATGTTGACAGAACATTCTGGCCACTCAGTGGAGAGCTCCATCTCCCGGCTCCCGATACACTGAGTCATCTTCCAAAGAGGAAAAAAACAACAAGGCAGCCGTCACCAGGGCCCCCACTGCCGTCGACAGGCAACTCATGGCTGTCGTCACTCTCTGCTCTGCAGCCCCGGAACTGGTGATGGGGGGCGTCAGGGTGCCCAGCGTCCCTCCCACGGGACTCAACAGCATCAGGAAGCAGGCAGCCACTGCCGAGATTCCAAAACAAGGGAAGCAAACCTGGCATCAAAAGACTCCCAGGAAGGCTCCCTGCTTAACCCTCACTCTGCCACCTCCAGTCCTCGCTGCTCCTCGGGGCCACAGCACCCCCTTCCTGCTGCAGAGGACAGGGCATCCACTCCCAACCAGGAGGCACCTCCCAAGGCCTGAGGTGCCTATGCCGGGTCACACCTCCCTGCCCCTGCTGGGACACCAGAGGCACACACTTCCTCCCCCAGCTTTCCTCCAGTTGCTTCCCCTGCCCTTGTGTGAGGCCAGTGTGGACAGGGACAGAGGAGCCCACTTGCCTGAAACTGTAGTAGGCATTTCTGCACAGGTCATCACAGCTCCACCTCACAGACTGAGGACCCTAAGTCTTATCTAAAATCACCTGGTTGAGAAGAAGTAGGCTCAAGGTACAGACCTCAGTGTGTCCAATCCAATGTCTTGACTCCTGCCCCTACTGCCCAGGGCTGACCCTCCTGTGAAGACAGCATCGCCCACTCTAAGAGGAAGGCAGGTAGGATACCTGGGGTTTGCCAACCTGCTGGTTTCAGCCACACACACACACACATATACACACACCCCAAATCCATCATCTGAGTGAACCTGGCCACAAAAAAGAGGAGAAAGTTAATAAGGCAAGCATAAAACAGCTAAGTAACCCAGATCATGGACCCAAGAAGATCGGCCACCCAAATTCCTACAAAGCATTAGGGACTTACAGCATTCCTTAAATAGCCACATTTTCAAGATCCGCCTCTGAACAGGCATCTTGCAAACACCAAAGATTCAGAAAGGAAAAATGTAAAGGCTTCAGAAGACCAGGGCTCTAATCATGACCAGACCAACTGCCAGCCACAGGGTTCCTATGGAAAGTTAAAGTGAAAATAAATGACATAACTGCCCCCAAAGAGCCTACCATGGTATCTGGCAAAGAGAAGGCACCGAATAGGCGTCTGTGTTCTCCCTTTCCCCGTCCTCCCTCTTAAGAGCTCATACTCTAACAGTGACGCGAGACCTCTCACAAGGAACCATACCACAATAAAAGTACCATTAAAAGAGGGGCGAGGCATATGGGGTACAGGTGTGTCAAAGCAGCAGGAGAGGGACGAGGACTGCTTCTTCGGAGAGGTCCACGGATGAGGTGGGTCTGTCTGCCACAGGTGGACACGGTGGAGAACAGGCATGGAAAATACCACTAGTAGAAACAGGGAGAGAGGAAAAGCAAGAAAACATGAGTGGTCCGGCTGTGCTGGAATGTATGGTCCATCTAGGGAAACCAAGAGAGTGACAGAGCACAGGAAAGCTAACGGCAGTTCCAGAGAGCCCGAAGCATCATGCTACAGGGAACGAATTCCATTCTGGGAACAACTAGAAACCATTTTAAATCTGTGAGCAAGACAGACAAGATGGCCGCTGCACGCAGAAGGGCCCGGAGAGGAGAGGGATGGGCAGCAGGGAGTCTGCCTGGTGGCCAGCAGCCGGAACTGTGCTCTGAAGGGGCTGGAGGGGACACAGGTTAGAAAGAGGGCAAAGGCAGGGCCATCCAAACAAGTCCTGCAGGCTGCCACGGACCTCGTTCCCTGTCCCCACGGGGGGACTGTGGAGACACAGCCTGTTTGGGGAACACAAACCACAGGTCTGACACGTCTGGGGTGAGCTGCTGTTTCTGCCTCCACTTGCCTCCCAACACTCAGCTCTTCCCCAGCTCAGTCTCAGGTTGATAAGGACCTGGGAAGCCCAATGCCCACATTCCACAGAGCTGGGGCCCTGGGCTGGGGAACCTGCTTCTGACGGGACCCCTGCTGGGTGGGAAGGGCACTTCTACCCCTGGGGCCACCCTCACTGCGGCAGCCACCATTGTGCCCGCCTCTGCTGTGCCTTGCCTCCCCTCCTCTCCTCCGTCACAGCCCCCGTCCCCCGCCCACTCTGCGGAACTGGCACAGTGGGGACCAGAAGAACCAACGCACCAGCCACCATGTCAGAGACCAGCAGAGATGCCTCCAAAATGGCAGCCAGTTGGAAGGATCCAGAAAGGGGTCCTCCCAGGGAAAGATGGACCAGAGACAAAACCGTTGACCACCTCCCCAGAGGTCTCCACACCTTCTTCATACTCACAACTATCACCTCTTCTTCGTCTGCAGGAATTGCCTCCCCAAATCAGAAGGGAGGCACCACCCTCCCCTCTCTGAGAGGCCTGGGGGCCATAGGTGACTCAGGGCATTTATAAGGATGTTCTACGGCCCATGCTCTGGGATAGGACAGCAAACCATTCCTCTCCTCATGCCCTTCACTGGTCAAGAGCTACCCCTGCCACTGTCCCCCATCAGACCCTCCCTAGATCAGTGGGCCCCAGGGAGCAAGGAGGTAGGGTTACAAGGAAGGGCCGAGAAGGCACACACTGGCCCTCCGTTATGTAACGAGGAGGGCGGTGCTTGTCCTAGGCCGGAGACCCAGGGCGCAATGCGCTTCCAGATGCGCAGTCATGGGTGGGGGCCACTGCGCATGGCGCAGGACTCTGGAAACCCCCTCCCCACCAACGTGAGACCAACCCCATGGGCAGGATGGGGAGCCGGTACCCTGATTTTCCCACCGCCCCTCCCCCACCACAGGTGACCAGCCTGCTGCCCCAGTTTTATTCTCACTCGCCTGGTTCCTGAGACCAACAAAACCATCATCACCCAGGACCTCCAAACCGCTTGTTGCCCAATGACTTTTTTGGGAAATCCCACGAAATACCCAATTTCTGGTGGTTGATCCCCATCCTCACCTTTCCACGCACCAGGCAGCATCAACAGCTTCCAAAAGGAAGGTGCTCCTTCCTGTGGTGGGCTCGGCTCAGGACTGGCTTGGAAGGACCTCTGGACAGCTCGACGTCAATGCAAATCTCCTGTCCCCAGGGAGTAGCTCGGAGTCAGCAGGAAGCCCAGGGTGGTGGCAGCAGCAGCTCTGCCCTACCTTGCCCAGGCGTTTCCAGGGGAGCCAAGAATTATTTTGCCGCAACACTGAGGTGTGGCTGATTGGAAAATTCCCTTTTCCAACAACAAACTAGCGGACAAATATTTCCTTCCAATGTGGTCAACCCTCGCGTACCCATCTCCGCAACCTTCCTCCCTCCAAAAACAAAGAAAGTTTGGGAAGCCCCTGAGCTCTCCTTCCTTATGGTGCATGCAGTTTAAAAAGGCACAGAAGAGGCTTCGACTGGGCAGTCAAAAGCAGGCAGACACAGGAGCCTACGCACACCCCTAAAGAGATTTTAGAAAGCTGCTGGGCTGCTTCCCCCTCCCCTTCAAGCAAGTGAAATGCAAATTCAGATTTGATACCCTGCCCTCAGCCAATCCAAGAAAGCTTTTCACCTGCCACTAGCCTAACCACCAATCAGAAGAAGTGTCTGGAGTGAGAGCCCTCCCCTGGCCAATGGAAGGCCAGCTCAGTCACTTAGTTAAAGATGCAGCAGTACAGGGAAGGCCATCACATGTGAACTGGAATGGAGCCAACATGGAGACACAGAGAGCGCAAGGTAAACAACTTTCCAACGCCAAAAGGATGACATTTAATCTCTAAATGCTAGCTTCACTCCTCGGCTCCTCCTTAACCCTTTTCAGCTGGTTCCACGGATCCCCGGAGCCTCACTACCTGTCCCCACAGAGCCCCGAAGGAGACGCAACAGTGACTGCGTCACCATTCCCCACTTTCCCAACTGCGCAGTGACAAACCTATCAGCTTCACCCCACTTCTCCTCACCCACACCCCACCCTGGCCACGCACCCCTTAGCAGCACCAGAGCTCCAGGGAACCCCTGGCAAAGCCTGTCCCTACTGTGCCTTCCTGCTGACCCTTGTCCCTTTCCTCCTGCTCACTTCCCACCTTCCACGTAAGCCCTGCACAGACAGATGGACACCGACATCAGAACAAGCCCGGAAAACCAGTCCTTCTGTCCACCAGAAGAAACAGGAGTAAAGGCTCGGGCATCAGGTGGGAAGCAGGGGACAGCTCACTCCTCTCTCCTCTGCCATGGTCAGACTTGAGCAACTGATAGTCGGGGAGAAGAAATTAAAGTGAAAAAAACCCCCCCTCAGAGAGAAAAAAACCAGCAAAAAGCGAGAAAGAGGGTGACAGAGGCAGAGCACCCACATACGCAGATGTCGCCCCCCGATCCCAGCAAATACATACACGGGGAGGAAGCAGGTTACGCCATCAAGTCCTGAAGCCCATCGGACCACCCATCGTTGCCTGCGCAGACCCAAATCTCCGTCCAGCCGTGAGGTGCCGCAGTCCCGAATGTTCCAGAATCCGGTCCCGTTAAACCTTCTGCTGTCGCCCCGCAACCTCTTGCTCCCACCCCTGCCCCCCCCAACTCCTCCCCACAGGAACCGCCCGTGCCACCTTGCGTGACATCTCTTCAGCCCAAGCTAACCAGAGGCCTCCAGCCCCGGCAGATCCCAAGGCTTGGCAAGTGAGCTCGCTCGCAGAACCTGGTGCCCGGTGTTGCTATGACTTGGTTCTTGATTTCTCTCTCTCTCTGCTGCAGCACGGCTGTTGCTAGCAGACCTATCGACGGAGCTCACTTGCTCACTCGCTTGCTCGTGCTCTCTCTCTCTCTCTCTCTCTCTGAGCTCTGTGACGCAGATCTAAATTCTCCAGTCTGCTCCTTGTGTTGCAAGAGCAGAACTGCAGCTTTTCCCCTGGAGAGCTGCAGGGCACTGCCAAGGCTGGTCAAACAAGACCAAAAA
>PVLA01009586.1:0-57709 GCA_004027455.1 Hydrochoerus hydrochaeris | reverse complement strand
TCTCAGGCTAAATGTTGCATCATCTTTTCTTAAGCCACATGGGTTTCCCCCAGCCATGGGGAAAAGAATGGCCCTCATCCCGAGACCACCTTCCCATTAAACTTCTGCCACACACAAATCCAAAATTAGAGCTACAGCTGATTTCTGTTGTTGTTGTTTTTGCCTTTTTGGCCACCAACCAGGACCTTTTTCTCCCTGGAATTTCCTAAGGATAAAAGGCGTAATTAAAACATTGCCTGCTTACCCTACAAAGTGAGATCCTTCTATCAGGGCAGGAATTTGAAAAACCAAATTGAACGACAGTCTGCAGAACACAGAGTCAAACCAATCTGGATCGCTTTTCTTTCAGGGTTCACAATTTTAGAGTCTAGGTAGATAGATCCAGTTACTTCCCCAAAGGCACTTTTAGGCCACACAGTCGAGGAGATTCAGGTTGCTGAGTCATTTGTTCCCAAGAAGAGCCTTCTGACAACACGAAAAGCAGCAAAACATAGCGACAGCCAATCCTGGACCTCAAGCAGCCAATGCCTGGGTTCCTCTCTCCAGGACGGGCGCCCAGCTAGGATGGGCACTCACCACCTCTCCGTCCTACACGGCTCGGTGCTGACACCCTTCCTGGGCGGGCAGCATTCCCACGACCCTGGGAAAGGGACAAAGGCGGGCAGTGGATACTGCCGGGCTCCATGCGGCAAAGCACAGCGTCCTCAACATCTCCCTGACCCTCCAGACTGACAACAAATCTGAAAACGGCTCAGGTATTAACCCAAGGGACCCTCCTGACCTAGACGCACCCCTCAACTCTCAAATTCCCACCTAGCTATGTGCAAAGGATGCATGCATGCAACCAGATGCGCTGTAGGAACCTAGAGCTGACCAGATGTAGAAGGTACTTTTGGGTTCAGGGGCAGTGGATCCGTAAAGCTCACATCAAGAACCTTAGGGGAACACAAATAAGAGTGAGAGGCCAGGCAGCCACCTCATCCCATGTCAGCTTTCCAAGCAGCCTTCTTCAAGCAATTGCACTGGGCCAAGTTCTGACCGGCAGTACGAAGGACCACTTGGAAGACAACCATGGCAGTCCATGGTTTTAAAAGAAGCCCAGAGGCTCTGTGCCAGGGTCCCAGTAGGGGGGAAAATGCTTTAAATTCACACCTTCTGGGGTCCAGGGAGGAGGCATGCAAATAAAGAAGTCACCTACTGGTCTGATGACCAAAGGAATGTGGCCCTGATGGCACTAAAACCAATCCCCAGAATGGTCTTCTGCTTCCTGAAATCCTATTCGCCATAGTTTCCTTCTCCATGGAAGAAAAACATGCCTAAGTTCATGTCAGGACATTCCTGATTTATCCAAGAGCCCAGGATCAAATAAACAAAGGCCTCTGAGCTCTGCCAGGGAGCCTCCTCCTTCAGGAGGGAGCACTAGAGGGAAGCAGGCTCTGCAGTGCTGGGCCATCACCCCGTGAACTTGGCAAATGACGTGGCTGCTCAGTGCCATGGCGATGGAGATGTCACGGGTGGGTGGACTTGAGGAGAAGAGGCGCAAGAGTCATGAGAGATGAGCGAGAGCAACCCAGGGTCAGAGGAGGGACACACACAGCCACAGAATTTGTCAAGAGGCCACTGTGGTCTACAGTCCCCAGCAGCACTGGGCTCGAGCCCATACAAAGAGAAGTCCTCCTCTCTGGGTAGTGCGGCAGAGTATTATGACGACACCCTGCGGGAAGGTTTTGTTTTGTTTCACCTTTCATCTCAATCTTTTTCTTCCCACAACCCCGCTACCCTCCCTACAACTTTACTAGTATTTAAAAAAGAGTCATTTTTAGGCGTCTCTGTCCAATTCTAGGTCTTCCGTCTATTAACCTGATTCAGCAGGGTGCCAGGAACAGAAAAATCCAAAAGAGATGACCAGGAAGCAAAAATGAATTCAGATCCAAAAACATGGAAGGATGTTTACTTAGCAAGCATGCTCCAGCCGACAAGGAAGCAGTTTTACAGAGTGCCACATGCAGTGTTTGATTTCAGGGGGTAAAGATAACTCCAGAGCAGAGAGAAGGCCAGGCCAGGCCAAACTCAAAAAGGCAGGATTTCAGCTTCAGTCCCAGGGCTCACAGGTTCTCTGTGCCTCTGCAGTTACCAGCACTGAACGTCTCCCTGAGCATTGCGAGTTCTCCCAGCGATCTGGGTCAAAACTTCCAAATGCCAAAAGGAAGTTTGCTTGCTTGCTTACTTTCTCTTTCTTTCTTTTCTTCTTTCTTTCTTTTTTCTTTAAAGGCAATGAGTTGAACTTTGACTGCCCTCATCCAGGGTGTGGAATGCAAGCACTCTGTACTGGCCACGAACTCCTGTCCAGTAGGCATCTGCCAGAAAGGCAGGCTCCGTGCGGCCTTCTGTCCTCTCATTTCCTCATTGAGGCCGACTCTACAGGGACTGGGCTTCACACAGAGAAAGAATCCAGGCTCTCAGGGCAGGGTGGCAGTGCAGGGCACCGTTTCACACTCTGTGCAAGTCTCTGGAGCTACCCGAGTGCTCCAGATAAACCAGGCAGCAGTTCAGTCTCAGGTGGAAGGGGCACACTACACCCACAGCAAGATGGCATTTTTCTTTATTGCCTGGGAGAGTGCAGACAACTAGCACTTGGTGATCCCATCAGGAGAATCATTTACTATGGATCTTCTAAGCGTGAGGCCAACATACAGCACAGAAGTACAGGACTCAGGACAACACCTCATACGTAACAAGCCAGCTGCTGAGCCTACGAGCATTCCCGAATTTGCATTGTTGGCATCTCAAAAATCCACTCTCTGAAGGCTGGGGTTCACTTTCTCAATGAAATACTATGGATCATATTGGTTGGGTTCCCAGGATACCCCACAAAAGCCATGTCTTCACTTTAAGAAGTCACCCACTCCCGTGCCTTTGGGGGAGCAGTGTAGACTGGAGAGGAACATGTGGAGGGGAAGAGACGTGCCACACCACATGGGTAGCCAGTCCCAGACTCTGCACCCACACGGTCATCTGGGAATAGAGACCTAAAGAGTCCAAACCATCCAAGTTTTTCAGGATAAGGGGAAGAAAAATCAAGCTTTGTTATGTTAAACTCCTGGTTTTTAAACTTGTCAAAAAATTTTAAAAATCAAACATACCTAGAGTTTCCAGTCTGTCCTCCAGTTCCAAAATTTAATACTCTTGCAATGAAAAGGGGGAGCAAGCACTGCCAGAGTGAGGAATTCAATAAAATAAACAAGAGTAATATACTCAAAGAGAACCCGCTACACAGATGCTGTTATGTGGGGAGAGGAAAGGCAGAGAGGAAAGTGAGGAGCACCTGAATCTTCAGGGCAGCGGGTGACCCAGCCCTACACATGAGGCCACAGGTGCGGTGCTGTATCTGAGTTACTTTTAAGTATGTGTGATACCATTAAACCCCTGACCCCCAGAAGGCCCAAGGACTCAGGCTGAAACACTGGCTTTTTCCCCACTGAGACACCCACAAGGGTCTGTCCAGGGCTTCAGGGACAAGGTTGGAAAGGGTTATCATAATCTCAATGCCACCCGAGGCACAGGGCCCAGCAAAAACAGCACCATGACCAAGTCGCTGCTTAGCTTGTCCTTGATTCAGTTAACTCCCACCCACCTTTGGAGGGTTCAGCCGCTTCAGCACAACCAAGATGACAGCTCGGAGACACGCACTAGCTTTCAGGTCCCTGCCCGGCCTCGGAGGCTCATGGCACAAGCCTACTCCCCTAAAGGCAGAGATTAAATTTTAGAGGTTTTATAACCGAAAGTTTGTAGGTTCAATAAGAAGGTACAAAAAGGGAAATGAAAAAGGAAGGGGAAAAAAGAAGCCGGAGAGAAGTATTCTCAAAATAGCGGATCAAAAGTTAGCAAGCCAAAGGAAAAGAGGAAGAGGCATGAGCGTTCATGAGAAGGGCGGTACACGGCGCATTGTGCGCAGTCAGGCGAAGCAGCTCATGGGAAATGAAGGCCCACTGGCCACCAGAGCAACAGGAGACCCATGGCTGAGCCCCTTCCCCAGCGCAGCCACTGGGCTGTGTCACTGATGAGGACACCTTGATCAAAACCTGGAGCTGGGGCAAGATAGGGCTCACAACCCCCCCACCCCCGGGGTGGGGACTTTTTTCTCATGGGTTTGTTAAGAGTTATTTTCCCTGTTCTGAATATGAGTCAATCAGAGGTACTGCGAGTGCTTTCACTTTTACTGATGTCTTGGTGATCAGAAGTTCCAACTTTTAATGTCATTCAATTTATCAGGCTTTCCCTTTACAGTGAGTGCTTTCTTGGTCTCCTATAAGGAATGTCATATTGCCTTATTTTAACTTTCATGGTTAGACTGAAGATCTTGCTGGAATTTATTTTTGTATAAGGTCAAGACTTATTTATTCCCTTGTGGATATTCCACTGGAGTCAGAACTGTTATTAAACCTGCCTCTCTTCCCCACTGCTCAGCAGTCCTCTGTGTCCCACGTCAGGTGTCCTGATATATTTACAGGTCTGGGCTTCCTGTTCCCTTCCTTTGGTCAGAAATAAGAAAAAGAAAATAGACCTATACTGCAATAGGATGACTCATCTTTAAGTTTATGAAAATATAAATTAAAGAGTCAGTGGTTTGGAGTAAGCTCCACGTCAACAGGCATAGTTTGTGAAGGGGTCCCAGCCTGGGTTTCTCAGGAAGGAAAAAAAGAACAGCAAACTGAGCTAAGGAAGGGGACAGCAAGAAGGTAAACACAGGGTGAAAATGAGTGTATTATAAGCTGTAACTGTAAAGGGTTACGAGCACTGCTCACACAGCTCAAATTCCCTGGCTTACGCTATTCAACTATATAACCTACAGTCAATTACCTTGGCCTTTCTGACCCTCAGTTTCCTAATCAGCCAAACAGGGATAATCTATCTCATTGAGCTGTGGTGATTAAATGGGCTGATATATGTCACTCTTTACAGAGCTTAGCTCTGTTCAGCATCCAAGAAATGTGGGGTTCTATCATCACTAGTGACACTATGGAGGCCAGCCAGACTTCAGGTACAATTTTGCCACTCCTCAAACACTTACTAAGTATACACTACTAAACAAGGATAGCACATAAAGCTATCCTCAAATGAGACAAGCTTGAATCTGAATTCTTCTGCAGCCGCTTTACTCTTGATATAAACTTGAACAATTCTTAACCTTCCTAAGCTTCTAACTTCAGCTTTATTCGACCCTTCACAGGGGTTTTCTTGGAGGCCTTATTATGAGAGACACAGAGCATCAGCAGCAAGCCCAGTGAGCCCCAGTTATCATTTTGATGATGATAACACTGACCATGACCATCTGGCAGAGGAAGAGGCCTGCTAACACTTCAGGTCTTCCATTGGAGCATGCCTCAGATGCAACCAAGCCTAGCTTCTTAAAGAAGCAGACAAGATCAAGTATGCTCAGGTCGGAGGCCAAGGCACAGAAGGGGCTTGGAGACAAGCAGATGAGGAAAGCCAGTGAAAACCAAGTCATGCACTGGGAATGTGACTCAGTGGTAGAACGCTCGCCCAGCACACTGTGGGGCAGGGGAGAGGCCAGCTTCCTGGGACAGCTCAACGCTCGGTAGGAAAAGAAGAATTTCTAATCTTGGGAAACTTTGGGGAACTTCAAAAGGAAACAAAAACCAAGACTTTATAAATGTACACAATCACTGAAAGAATGAAAATGTGCTTGGCGAGTTGGGGAAGGGGGTCCCGTAAAAAACAAAAGAAGGCCGTTGTGATTCAGAGGCCAGGTTGGTGGTGTTCACAGAGAAATGGTTCCTCTTCAAACAGAGCCCCCAACAGTGCTGACCGAGCTCGGCTCAGCCTTCTGCCTCAGAGGAAGTGTCCTAGGGCCACTGCGGAGACTTTCCCACCAAATCCCCACCCCAGTGGATGACGGAACTTCCACCCGGGTCACGGAGCCGAACTGAAACAAGGCCCGGCAGTGACGACAAGCACCACAAGGACACAGCGCAGTGCCAGGTGCCAAGTTACAATCCCAGAGACAAGGGCTAGGACAGGATGTGCTGGAGGCTAGGTCCTGGCAGAGGTGAGATGCCGATGCCAACACAGACAGCCACCACAGACAGGGAGCTGGGGCCAGGCGACAACCACCAGCCCTAAGAATGTGGGACTTCAGGGTGACCGAGGACGAGTGAGAGCCACGTCAGGTCCTGATTTCCCGGTCCTCGTGGAGGAGACCCCACCACCACCAAGAGTCCCTCACAGAATATACCTAAGGGCAGTACCATGACAGGGAGCGGTCAGGGGAGGGTCAGCCTGGGATGATGACACTGGTCAGTCTGTCCTGTCACAAGTCAACACCTTCTCCTGGACGCAGAGTCAGCCCGCCTCTTGTGCCAAAAATCCAGGCTCCAAAGTGTTCAGCCCAGGCTGACCCCTATCACCTCCTGGGAAAGTGAAAGAAAGCCAAAGCATCAATCTTGTCCTAGTCACCAATCATTAAATGTAAGCTCCTGGCCCAGCGGGATCACAGCTTGGCCTCAGGCAAAACCCCTCCTGGCAATGGAACTGCCACCTGCTCTTCCCACCAGATCACTCTCCTAGTCACCAGCCACAGCCCCTGGTCCAGGGAGCTTCCAGTACTGACCTAAAGGCAGGAACACCAAGTCTTCCTGGGACTTGGGGGGAAACCCAGTGTGCTTCTCGAGTGAGTGCTCTTAAAATCCTGGCCGTCATCAGAGGGAAATGATTTCCAGAGATGGAGGGGGCTGTTCCACGTAAGTCAGAACAGAGACATCCGTACCCTGTTCCTCAATAGCAACACCAGCACTTGTGCCACAGGCCAGACACAGGCAGGGGCACAGGAGTCCCGGCCACATGGCCTCTAAGCCCAGGCCTCAACCCATGGACAGTACTGATGCTCTCATGGACAGATGTCTCTGAGGCATGTAGCATCTGCACACCAGTGACTCCCAAGACTGTGCTGACCTCTGCATGACCACGGGAGCTTAGCCCATGACTTGAAAACGGAATCTCTCCCACCCCCACACAAATTACTACTTCACCTGACTGAGTCAGATCGAGATAGCTCAAATCTCAAATGCAAGCAGGACGGGGATTCCCAAGCCACTCTGAGTTCAGCTTTCGTTTCCATGTTTCCATACCACTCTAGCCTTATAGGTTTCAGAGGTCACACCCACAGCCACCAGTGGAAGGAATGGGGCCTTCACCAAAAGGTAAGACCAAGTTCCTGGACTGCAGTGCCAAGTGCCAGGAGCAAGAGCATGGCCTAAGGGGTTGAATGCTGTCTAAACCATGCAGTTTACTCCATAATGAGGAGCAGTACTTGGGACACACTTGCCAAATGGTTTCCATATTGAGAAGCCATACCAAGGCCTTTGCTCCACAAAAGCTGGGACGGGTATGAACATATCCTCTGTGTGAGGAGGGCCAGACTGGGCAGTTCTGAGGTCCTGAGGTCCCGAGGCGTTTGCAGAAGCACTGAAACTACTCGCTGTAGAGAAATCAGCTCTCTGACACACTCTGGGACCCCGTAGGCTCAGCACAGGCCTCTAAGGACAATGTACTTCTTCACAGGCAAGAGCAGTGATACCAGTGTTACTGTGAAAGACAAAGGACAGTACTCAGAAGTGCCCCAGTGACAGGCATCATGGAGTGAGAAGAGCACCTGCACTCCCCAACACGCCTCCTCTGAAATCTCCAAAGCTCCCAGGGCGAGGCTGAGATTCTAGCAAGCAGATAGGTCCTTCAGCAGGAAGGGCCATTGACCGAGTCCAAAGAGAAGCACATTTAGGGCTCCTTGTGTGTCAAGCACGTCAACAAATGCCACTGCTGGCCAACAGAGGTTGATGACCTGGTCATCACCTACCTGTGCTTTCCAGGGAGGCTCCTGCAAGGTGAGTGTGCTGTGGTATGAGTGGAAGTTTCTAGCGAGCGGACACAGCAGAAACCCCAATGGACCCTCCAAGAGCTGTGTGTCACCAGAGGGCTGGAGAACAGAGGCCACGAGCAGCTGAGTCTGAGACAAGCCCCTAGTTCCCCAGTGAACTTCTCAGAGAGGCTCCAGCCTGCCAGCCAGTAAGACAGGCCTGTTCCTGAGCCTCCCCTAACCCTGCAGGTAGCAAGAGCACCCAGCACAATCACCACCTTTCCTACCCTAAATGACACAGGGCCTCTGTCCACATCCAAGTGGGCTGGGACAATAGCCAAAAGGACACCTTAGGATGCCAGGGCTGCGAGGTTACTGATGCCATCTAGACTTACCATGCACCAAGACCAAGAGTGGGCCTTGGGCTCAAGTCCACAGGGCGGGATTTGGGTGGGTCTCTTCATCTTGGCCTAAATTTTCTCATGTATAAAGTAGGGCTGATCAGCTCATCACTTCTTTCCACAGAATGGCTGAGTAAATGACACAAATGCACATGAGCAAAACATTTAGTAACTGAGCCTGGTACCCAACAAGAAGGCAGCAAGCAGTGATCATCACTGCTGTTTTCACCATGAGCAGCCCCTCAGGATGGTCATTTGCTCACACGAACAACATGGGACCCACAGCAGGGGCTCCCTACCTGACAGCGCCACCCAGCTCCCCTCTTTCACAGCCTTTCCCTCTCAAAAGGCCGGGAAGCATCTCGGTTCTCTGAACCACATCTACCTCCACCCCTGCCTCCTTTACCACCAATCCCAGGGCTGCCCCTGAAGTCCGCAGAAGTGAAGCCTGACACCTGCTTCCCTGGACATTCATTTAAATACACAGTACTGTGCTTGGCAATCTCCCCACTCTGGGGTAAACACTGTCAGGCCTGTAAGCATTATTCACCTGCCGGAACCCCCTCCTCTGTCCTTCTCTTACTTTTTTCTAATTAGTCAAAAGTTAGCTCAACAATCCCTTCCCCTGCTCCAGAGTGGCTTGGGCCAGCCATTAGATTTCAGACTCTATGTTCAGCAGAGCCCACCCCTGCAGCTGCCCCGAACTGTCCATTCCACCTTGGTCTCTACCCCCACTGCCTCCTGGAATTTCTTCAGGAGTTGCTCTGTCTTGATCTTAGAATCTATCAAAAAGCCTTTGCAGAAGTCTTAAAATGCTCAGCGCTCTAAGTCATTTCATATATATCATCTGCACTATGCTGCTCCCTCTCCTAGCTGGGAATCCATCCCAAACTCACCTGCTCCTTTTCCAAGTGTTCACTGAATGAATCCTTTCCACCTGGCTGAACCCCAGCAGGGAGAAGGCTCTTGGACATCACTGACACTGAACCAAAATCTGAGGCCCCTGGTCGCTACTCAACTAAGCAATGTGTCTGCTTGTATTCTCTGTTCATTTCTGGGCAAGATAGATGGAAATCCTGCAGGCCCACAAGTGGGAAAATGACTAAGCTTCTGTGTTCAAATGCCAACAACACATGTAACCCCACTACCACCACAGCTTGCTAATATGCTGTCACAAATTGTTTCCCATGGGGCTCATCTGATTTGTCCACCGAGGGTCTGAACTTTTCAAGGACCCCAGACAAGCTTTAGAATGCTTTTTTGCTTCTCTGAAAACTGTGCTGTGAGCAGCACTGAATCGGTTCGTGATGACTGGTTAGATGACTAGATGAGGCCTCCCCAAGTCCCAGGCAAACACATTAGAAACAGGCTCCCTGGATCCAAGCCCCTTCGCTGCCCACACTGGACCTCTCTGAGGTTTCTGCAACTCTCTCCTTCCTTTGATCTGGACTTATCAAACACGCATTCACTCTCCCAACTCCAGCTTCTAGAAAGGGTCCCCCAGCAGTTTCAAAGTAATCTCTGGTGCCATGAACACAGCACTCCTCTCTCCCTTTGGCTGGAGGGGACTGAGGCAGCTTACTCTGAGCTAAAAACGGACACCCCCAACTAGGAACCCTGGAGGGTTTTTCCACGGGGTGCTGTTCCCTGTGGCCTCATGTGAGTCACAAAAGGAGACAGAAATCAGTTAACTCCCCACATAAGCAGCTCACACTCTCCCAGCAAATCAAAGACCAACAGCTCCTCTGGTTATAAACTATAGGTTTGGTTAAGAAAAGAGCACAACTGTCCTTCCCCACCCATATGGCAGCAGAAGAGGAGGAAGGGGAGGCATCGTGCGGGCACAGACGTGGGAGGAGAGACGAAGCGCGAGTGCCTTCAGGGCCTCCCAGCTGGGCTGCAGTCCTCACCGCTGTCAGGAGCACACACAGGCCCACAGGGAGGCAGCAAACCCCTCCACCTCGACAGCTCACTCCAGACAGAAACTCAGGGTCCTCTGACACGTGGACAGGAGGAGGCCCAAAGCCCTCCAGAGACGTTCTAGGTGCCAGTTCTAGTGAATTAATGAACTCTGACCAGTATCTCCCAATTTTACTAAGTACTTCCAACACCTACAACCATGCCAGGCACACAGTGTTTGTGGATGTCGTTACAGAATCCAGGACATGAGGGAAAAGAGAATCAAAATTAAACGTAAGATATGGTTCATAACCAAAGGCATTCCTAAAATAGCTTCCGGAGCTGACATGATTTGAGAACAGTTATAAAACAGCCTCACTGCTACGAAGCTTCTCAGGGGCCTGGACAGCATCTTAATGCCTCTGTGCCTCCAACCACATCGGGCACAGTCAAGTCCGGCAGCCATCACTGGCACATGGACCAAAGAACACGGGGACAGGAACGTAGGATGCCGCCCACGAGGCCTATTTCCAAACACTGCTTTCAGGGTCACAGAACGCCAAGGTCCCAGGTGACTGCTTCACTGCCCTCCACTACCCCAGAGCGCTCGGCAGGAGAAATGCATCCCAGAGATCCCTCTCCCAGACACACACACACACACACACACACACACACGCACACGCACGCACACGCACACACACGCACAGACACTCGCGCGCCCTTCTTCCTACCCCCACCCGACACTGGGCTCCTCCCATTTCCCTTGTCTTTCTCACACAGAACCAAGCAACATGCTAACAAATTCAGGAGTTCTTTCTGATCAAACTTTGTACCCCACCAAGATAAAAGTCATGAGCTTCACTTATCTTTTCTGTGATCTGTAACCTGCTTGAGGCCAGGAGAGGTTCGGCCAGCTAACCTGCAGAACACAGGTGCCTTCCAGGGCCTGCAGAAGGCCTAGCTGGGAGATTTGTGCCCTTCCCTGGGATCTGACTTTCCCCCAAGGCTACCCTGGGATGTCAGTTCTCAGCTCCACCAGGCACAAATGTTATCCTTGTGCCCCCAGGAAAGCCTTCAAATAAAGCCCAGTCCCCAGCGAGCATCGCAGATTTTATTTTCCCAAACAGCAATGTCCACATCACAAACACAGACTTCAACCTTCGTCCTGCAAGCCTGTGCAAGGCCCCTCCCTGCACCATGAAGCTGGTGCCATCATGGCGGGGACTGGAGGAACCTGTCCAAGGAGCCACAGCTGGGAGCCGGGCTCCAAGCCCAGGCGCTTACCCACAGCACCGTGCCTGACATTGTTCCCTCACTGACGACCCAGGCCCCATCTTCGTATCCAACAATTCTGACAAAAAGCGGGGACTAGTAATGTTTCCTTCCCCAAAAGCCCAAAGCACAGGGACCCTTCTCGTGCACGTATTTTTAAGTAAGGTTTTACTACTGACTGGTTCAAATGAGATGCAATGTCTATGTAGCCCCTTCTAGTTTACAAAGCACTTTTGTAACAAATTACCTTATGTACCCCCTCGCTGAAACCTTGTTAAATATACACAAGTACTCTCATTTTATAGATAAACAAATGAGAAAAGCTAAGTGAGCCAGCCAAAGTGGCTCAGCCAATGAGCTGAGTGAGTTCAGTAACAAAACCCAGGTCTTTCGGATGCTAAACCCCACCTTCTGGGCACCTATATCACAAGAAGGAAGTACGCTGGAATGGACAGTGGGGCCTCTGGGGTCAGAAAGTCTCCCCTTGGCTGGGGGCCTGTGGCAGGTTAATTATTCACCTCGTTTGACTTTCTTCCTCCATAGAACCACGCTACTGACCACAGCCCATCACTACATGAGGATTAAGTGAGATAATACACGTAAAGTGCTTAGCATGCTCTGTGACACACAGTGAACATTCAGGAAGGGGCTGCTGGTTTCATCACACTCTGTTCCCCTTAACTCAGCGTGCCTGTCACAGCAGCTGCCAGACAGGGGAGGCAGCAGGTGCTCCATGCAGGTCCACCGGAAGCATCTTCCTTGTGACCCAGGCACTGTGTCCCCTATGCCTCAGACAAGAGTCACAGGACACAGCTGTCAAGAATAAGCCTGGTGCCACAGGCAGGGGGGGTCTGGCTGCATTATGAAGTCACAGTGACTGAGACTGAGTTCCACCAGGGAGGCTGGACCCAGGCTTCCAGCCACAGCAGCAAAGAGGACACAGCATCTGCCCTCCAGGCACACCTCGGAGCCAAGCAGAGAGCCGGGAGGGCGGAAGCTGTCATGGCCGGCCAGGGACAAAATGGCCACCGAGCCAGGCATGTGGCAGCCAAGCGGGTGGCGGCAGGGCCAGCACGCCACGTCCTCCAGGCAGGGTTCAGCCTCACCACACTCAACCTCACACCCTCCTCCTACTCTTCCTCCTCCTCCTCCTCCTCCTGCGGCCGGCCGGGGCTCTGCTCCCGGGGCTTGGGAACACGCCTGTCCTTGGTGAGAAGAGCAAACGAAAGCACATGGCCTACTTCCAGCAGCCTCGTTGTCTCACTTTCAGATGAAAATAATAAAAACACATAGGCACACACACACATACACATGCACACACACATATGCACGCACATGCAGGCACACACAGAGGCTGGGGAGTAAGGGAGAAGTGGCAGCCTGGAGCTGGCAAGAGGGCTCACGCGGCCCCGGCTGCAGTCACCTGGCAACCTGCGGAAGGTGTGGTGGCCAGGTGGGCACACGCAGACCAGCACAGGGCTGGGGACAGTCGGGCCAGGAGGGAAGGTCACCGCCTGCTGGCCTGGCTCCTGGCATTAGGCTAAGGAGGGGCAGGGTGCAGATGGGCCACTGCCGCCTGCACAACTCGTGACTCTCAGCCGTGTGTCTCCAGCAGCTTCCCTGTCACCCTGCTAGCTCTCTCTTCTGCAATCCAGGCTAGATACTTCTGTCATTATCTGCTCTACAATTCTGAACATCACGTTCCTCTCCTGCTCTGAGACCTGCCATGGCTCCCCGGGCCTGACCCTAGCATCCCTCTATACAGTGTCTGAGCCCAATCTTCCCTCCACCCTCAGTTTCCCCTATTCTCCCGCCATCGGCACCTCACTGCCTTTTCCAAGGCACCCCTCCTATACGCCTCTGCAGTGGGCAAGTCCCCCTCAGCCTGCACCCCAAGTTCCTTTCACACACTTTTACTGAATGTCTACAAGAGACCAGTCACTAGACCAAGCAATAACACTACAGAAATGTCAGACATACCCTATTGACAGCAAGCCTGCAGTCATGACCTGCAAATCAAATAAGGCCCATAAATGCTATGCAAGTGTGGCAGGCAACAGGCATCACAGACAGAGCACTCGGCATGGGCCCCGTGTTAAGCCCTTTTACACACCTGTTTAAACCTCTCCACCATGAGTGCAAGTACTATCAGTCTCATTTCACAGAAGAGGAGACTGAGGCAAAACAAAGGCCAAGCACAACTTACTCGAAATCACCTCAGAGATACCTGCATGCCCATGATGCTGTAGCACTATTCTCGATGGGCGAGCCAGGGCATCAACCAGGGCTTCCATCAATGGATAACAAAATAGGTAAGATGCGGCATATAAACACGACAGAATACTACTCAGCCCTTTAAAAGAATGAACCCCTAAAATTTTCAACAACACGGTTAGAACTGGAGACAACAGTGCCTAAGTAAAATAAACCAGGAACAGAAAGACAAGTACTGCGTGTTCTCACTGGATGTGGAAGCTAAAAATGTTGGCAGAAGCAGAGAACAGAAGAGTGGCTAGCAGAGCCTGGGGAGGGTGCCGGGGGAGGCAGAGGTGGACAGAGGGTGGGCAGGGAGCAGCAGGGTGCAGGCAGATGGGGAGAATGACTTCTAGTGTCCTGCAGCACTCACGGTAACAAATTGAGGTAGCTCCATTTGCTACCTATTTCAAAATAACTAAGAGCTCACGTTCTCAACATACTGAGATGATAAATGTTTGAGGAGTTGGACATGTCAACTTCCCTGAGTTGATCATTTTGCATTGTATCCTACAAGGGTGAACAGACATTATAGTCAGTTCTCGATTTAGGAACGAGCTCCTTTCTGGGAAAGTGCTCGTAAGTCTGACTTGTTCACATCCAACAAAGCCAGTGTCCCATAGGACACCTGTGAAAGTTTACAACTCAAATGTTTCTGCGTCGGGGACTTACTGCAGATGCCAACTTAAAAAATAAAAAATAAATCACCCCAAGTGAAGGACAGATTTCCACAGACTAGGTACTTGTGGGAAAGAGGCTGGTGCCAGTGCCAAGGCTCAGCAGGGTGGCCAGATGTGGCCATGGCTCACAATAAAGCCAAACCCTGAATGCATGGCCACGGCCACGGCCACAGCCATGGCACCTTCTCTCTACTTCCCAGGATAATGTCCTGGGGGTAGGGTACTCCGCAGAGGGAAGAGCTGCTGCAGGTGGGAAGTAAAATGTGACCAAAAGCTTCCTTCCTTCACTCTAGGAAAGCAGGCAGAAGGGGACACACGTATAAGCAACAGCCAACTGTCATGGTGTGACAAATCCACAGGGAACCCACTTAGCATTTCCATTTCCCCCAGGCCACTTGGAGAGAATCAACCCCAGGTTTACTGGGGTCTCCACAGTGCCCGAGTCCTGTCTCTGGCACCAACTGGGGAGGGTACCTCTGGGTGTCTCACCTGGCCCCCTCCTTCTGTCCCTGTGCAGCTGTGACCCTTGGCATGGTTAGGAGAGTCCACACTCCGCTGCCAGCTGGATAGCCCTCTCCACGGCAGGCTGGGCAGGAGTGGGTGCTGGTTCTAGATGATGTCACACGGGCATTTGGGGACTGGGTTTGTCTGCCTGGCTCTGCTCCTCCAGGTCCACTGCAGACAGTGAGCAGAAGGTACAGCTCGGGGTTGCACATGGCAGCACAGGTTGAGGGAGCCTGGCCTGTAGCCCGACTCCCAGTCTTTCCTCCTCCTCCGGTCACAGCAGGAGTCCCACCAGAGTGTCCTATGCCCCTTACAGGCTGAGGCCATCAGACACCTCCAACTTGCTGCAGCCCCTCCCAGGGTGCAGGTCCACCTCTGCCCAGGGAGGCAGGCCACTTCCCTCCTCCTCCTCTTCCCACAATCGTGTGGGTTCTTCCCCAAAACTGGCTGGGATGCATACTCCACGAGGACAGAGCCTTCTGTTTTGTAAGCTATGGCGTTTCCAGCCCCTAGAATAATGCCTGTCATATAGCTGGGACTCATGAATCCTATGGAATGCACACACTATCACCTTCCCCTGACAGATAAGGAGTCAAGTGTATTTCCCAAGGACATAAAGCCAATACACACGGCAGAGCCAAGTTTCAAGTTCTGGACTTCCCAGGTACAGACAACACCACACCACACAGCCATGCACACTGCTAGTCACTGAGCACCTGGCGGGATGCTCAGGTGTGTAAGGAAGGTGACCCCATGACTAAAAACCTGGGAAGCCAGGCATGGTAGTACACACCTGTAATCCCTGAAATCTGGGAAGTTGAGGCAGAAAGAGACCCTGTCTCAAAGCAATAAAGGGTTAGGAATATAGCTCAGTGCAAAGGCCCTACATTCAATCCCTAGCCCCAAGCAAAAGAAAACAAACAAACAAACAAAAAACCTTTTTACTAAAGACCTATTACATACCAGGCACTATATAATGAAGCCACAACCCTTATTTAAAGATTGTGTGTGTGCAGGTTTATGCATATGTGCAGGCATGTACATACACATATAAATGTATATGCAAACACATGCTATGTACATACACAAACGTCATGTGTTCAAACACTCTAAAATTTCTTAGACTCATCACTAGGCAAAGTGCAGGCAACTGAATGATTGAAACAGTTAAAACAACAGGAACCTAGAAGGGGCAGAAATCATCAGAAGCAAAGAGAGAAAGCAGGAGACAGCAGCTTGGGGAGGCACTGAAGAATTTACAGCCTTCCATAAGGACGGAAGGACCAAAGCAAGCCGAGGAGCAGGCGTCCTATGCTGACCGACATGCAGTAGAACACAGCAGGCTCTGGAAGCAATCTGCAGAGGCCGGACCACCCTGTTATTTTCTCTTCTTGCTTCTTTCTCTTTTGCTCCTGAAAATTTACACATCTGTTGTTAACTGTCTCAAATCCTGCACCTAGCAGTATTGTTGAAGAATCCTTTCCCATACTGTTTAAAGAAAAATGTCCCACTGCAATTAAAAGCAATAAAAAACACTTATCTTTTGGAAACCACTGCTCAAACTCAGTCTCTCCCTACAGAGGGGTCGCTGGTGTTGCCCAAGGTCCAGAGGTGGCAGTGCAGAGCTGGGGCACACCCAGGCATCCTCCAAGTGTCCTGGGTCAGCAAGGTCACCGTTCAGTGCCACAGGGCAGAGAACATGGGCAGCTGCAGAGACCAAGCATAGGTCGCCAGGCCACAGCACACTCCCTGCAAAGCCTAGGCTCCTCCATCATGTCCACTTTAGCCAGGACAGAACCTCGAGCCTCCATGGCCAAGCCTCCTCTGTAGAGGAGGTTATGTGGCTTCTCAGGCTGGAAATTATGAGCTATTTGTTGGTTTTTCCTGTTTGGCTTGTTTTGACACGCGCGGTGAAGGCTAATCCTCCTGGCAAACTCTGGCAACACAACAGGTCAGCTGGCCCCTCCCTGAAGCAAGGGGCAGCTGGATCCAACGGGAAAAAACCAGCTGGAGGAGGACATTGGTTAGCAGCTGACCTCTCTGCTCTGGCCACAGAGGCTCCTACGTGTCCCACAGGGACTGCAGGCCCTTAACAGTGTAGATGCTGGAGCCACACTGACTCAGCCTCTGATGCTGCCTAGAGTCTGCTGAGTGGTCTCAGGAAAGCCACTGCACCTCTTCGAGACTCAGTTTCTTCACCTGCTAGAAGAATGACCACCCTACACTTGAGTTCATACGCCTTAGACTAGCACCAGGATGCAGTGCCCATGCGGTGAATCCAGCTGTTGTAGCTATTTCATCATCTGTAAGTGAGGCTCTTGCCAGGTCAGATGAGGCTGGGTAGGCAGAGAACCTGCCGTGGGCTGGGGAAAATGGTAATGTACCTCAGAGGTGGTCCCAGCACAAGCTGCAGAGACCCTCACCCCTTAAAGAGCCCTGGATTCCCCTGCAGCACTCAAAGCTGAAGGCAGCTGGGTGAACCCCAGCCTCTCAGCTCTCTGCCTTGGGTCCCACACTGGTGGGTGACCTGAGTGGGTCCTTGAACTATACATACCCTGTCCTACATGCTTGGGTCCTTCATAGCCATCCCATGAGAGTGCTCTTGCTATTTTCCTAGAGGTAAGTAACTCCTGGGCATCCTGGATTTGGGGGAGGTAGGTGAACACTATCTATAGAAGTCATTTCTCATTATTTCCTTGAGATCTGATACCACCTTGGGTGAGTCCTTAACAATTTTACCAAGAGAAGCAGACACACATGAGTACAGACTTCCACTTCGCCCCACACCAGAGCACCAGGAGCTCAGCATTTGTGTAGGGAGATATGGGTAATGAGTTAGGAAAGGATGAGGTTCTCTGGTCACAAAACTTCGGCCCAGGGGTCCCAGGCACTGCAGAAAGAGAACCCTTCTGGACTCAGCATGTCTAGAAACAGCCTAGGCTCAACTCTTCTTTATCTCAAATTTTCTGTCTCAGCACTCAGCATGACTCTTGGCTAGAGTGCAAGAAACACTGAATTCTCCAGCAGGGACTAGAAACAGCCACATGCATAGGTGAGCCAGGTGTGTCTGTCACATGCAGCCAGGTCTTTACGATACCAGGGTCAGTGTTAGACAACTCCTGACAGACAGGGGTTGTCCTGGGGGTGTGCTGGTGCCCAGTGATTCTAAATACGGTGCCGAGTTCTGCTGGATGTAGTTTCAGATGCAGATCACTCAAGCTCCTCAACTGAAGCTCTTAATAACTTCGAAGGGGAGGAAATAAGAGCAGCGCCAAACCTGCATCCCACTCTCCCCACATAGCCTCTGCCTCAATCCTTCTGGCTTCCTCACTGTCTCCTGTAACTCCAACCCCTTCCACCAAGCTCTTTTTCCCATTGCTTCCTCCACTTGAGGTGTCCGTCTCCTCCCTTCTTGGCAAGTCAGAGTCCAGCTGTATTTCAAGTCCACACTCAAGTTCATGACTTCCACGAAGCCTCAGAAAGATCCATGCTAATCAATCTTGTCTCCACCACTGCACTGCCTATAGGTAGTGTTCATGCCTCCCTGAGCGCCCAGCTGAATTACTCTGGCTACCTCAGGATGTTTCCCCTCACTCTGGTTTATGACCAGGACCATCATCACCTTGCAGAAATTTCTTTCAGAGATCAGCAACAATGTCAGACAGAGAAAGCTCAAGTCCTGGTCCACCTCAGTGTGCCAACTCCAGTGATCCTCCCCAGACTTTGTCCTTGATTCTGGATGAAATGTTCCTTATCATTCCCCTATAAAACCCTTATCCTGTTTTACTGTAGATGGTATTATCTAGACCAGCTTTCCTGTCACTGTCACAACTGCTCCCATCTGTGCTGACTCTGGACCCCTGCTTCTACTGCTCCACCCAGTCCTGGGAGAAGCTTCACCCACCACTGGCTTCCTCCTGCATCTCGGAAGGGGTCTCCCCACCTACAGCCAAGTCATCTTGAGTAACTGCTGGACCATTCACTTTGGCATGCCACATTAAAATTCATTCCGCAATTACTCGTTGAATTCCCTATGAAAGCCAGAGGCTGTTCTAGTCCTCAGTGAGCACACTGGTTATATAAAAGTCCTTGCTGGGAATCTACTGACGGACAAACAAATAAGCAAAGTGTGGTACGTCCATACAATGGATGATTATTCAGGTCTTCAAAGGAAAGGAAGTTGTAACTCATGCCACCACATAGATGAGCCTGGATGACATTACTCTCAGCAAAAACAGGCCAGACAAAGACCAGCACGATATGATTCTGTGACATGAGGTTCCTCAGGTAGTCAGCCTCAGACACAGGTAGAATGGTGGCTGCCAGAGGCTGGAGTCGGGGGTCAAAGGAAGGCGAGTTTCTGTTCTGCAAGATGAAAAGGGTCTTGGAGGTTGCAGCACTGTATGAAGCACTTTATCTACTGAACTATAATATACCAGAAACTGGAAAGACAGTACATTTGATGTTATGTGTAGTTTACCTTAACGAAAATATATTTTTAGTCCTTGCTCTGTGTGTCCTTTTCTGCACACTATGCTTTATTGAAATGAAGGCACTTTTGTCCTCATGGAACCTACATTCTAGAAAACGAGCTTGGACCACACACATCCCATAAGCTTCTTCCTTCAGACTCCTCCACCTGAACCACCGTCCTCCAGGCTCACTGGAGAGTGACCACTGGACTGGCCTCCCCCACGACCCCAAAGTGAAGCTCCACCATCTGCGGCCCTCTTCCTCACCCTGTCCCAGCAGCTCTCCCTTCTGACAGGACATGGGAGGAGGCAGGAACAGCTCTTTGGTACCTCGTCCCAGGCCTGAGCCTGGACTTACTGATCAACTTCGTACAAGCTTCGGCCTCCTCACCTTTTAAGTAAAGGTGCTGGCAAGATGTCCTGAAGGCACCTGCCGGCTCCAGCCAAGGAGCCAGGTCTGGCTCTCAGTCTGGTGCATCCCTCCCAGGCGCTGTTAACTGCCTGAAAAGAAAGGCCTCATTCAGGAGGGGAGCCCAGCCTGGCCGCCGCAAACTCTCCTCCGCTCTCTCCAGCCGCCTGAAACATTCCCTGCTTGCAACCTCGTGACTCAGGATTACCTGACCTTGAATCCTGCCAGCCCTGCAGTCCTGCCGAGACCTTTTCTGACCTGACAGCCCTTAACTGGGACAGCCTGGCCTGCTGCTACCACAGACCAGGCCTCCCTGGGGCTGGACAAGCAGGGCGCTGTCACCCTGACCCTGAATATCCCTGGCCATCACCACCGAAGTGCCTTCCTTGGCCCATGCCCCGCCAGTGCCCTCTGAGCTTTCCCCAGTCTGCTCAGTGGAGGGCAATTTGCAGCGATTGATTCATTCATTCTACAAACGTTCACTGTCGTGTCCACTCACAGACAGGTACTGTTTGAGGCAAAGACACAGCCGTGTGGAAACAAATGCCTCCCAGACCAACACATCCCATGGCCAGGACAAACATCCCTAGCGGATGGAGACTTTACCTAACTCACCACTGTCAAATTCCTTCACTCGACCGGTACTTACGGAACACTTAATGTGAGCCAGGCTGTAATAAAACAGCAGCTTTGGTAAGCACAACTTTCTATGTAATACAGAAATTCTGGGCTCTGTGAGAAGAGAGGGAAAGGAGACAAGGCAGTGTCTTTTACTATAATAAATATTTGTGGCAAAATATAAAGAACTTCCTACAAACCAATAAGAAAAATACAGGCAGACTCAATATAAAAATAAGCAAAAGATATAAACAGGGACTTGGCAAATGAGGAATCCTAAGTGGAAGTATCATTAAAATGTACATTTAGACCACAGTATAATATTATTCCATGGCTATCAAAACAGGCACAATGAAGTGGGTACAGTAAAAAAGTAAGACAATATCAAATACTGGTAAGCTCTTGAAGCAATCAGAATTTTCCTGCTTTGCTAGTGGGAAGGTAACTGGTATAACTGCTCTGGCACGACCTTATTAAAACTTTGATCCAGAAATCCCATTAAATATATACCAACAGAAATGGACACCCATACTGTGTGTATACATATGCATACACACACGCATGTGTTTATATTCAGATATGTATGTTTTTATGGTCATAGAAACTTATAGACCATATAGACCAGACCACAAAACACAACACTGATCCCATAAGATTCTATTACCTAGTAAAATCACAGCTGTCTTGGTTTTGTAAGTATGATCTATAATAATCATAAAGCACCAAAATCTCCTAGCAATAAACTTCTCAGAATAAATTCCTGTAGATAAGCAACACATGGCCACATGAGTATATGCACATGTACATAAGTCTATGCACGTGTGTATATGTGCATTTATTCATTCACCAAAAGACACGTATGAACATATTCACAGCAGTACTGTTTGGAATGACTGAAATCTGCCCAGTCCAAACATCTATCAGCAATAAGTGGGGTAATAAATCGTGATCTGTTTATAATATGGAATACTACACTGCATGGAGAATGGAAAAAACTACAACAGCACAAAACATGGATAAATGTCACCAACATGATAAAAGAAGTCAGAAGAGACACACTGTGATTCCATTCATATGAAGCTGAAGAACAGGCAAAACTACTCTCAGATATCAGAGTCAAATCAGTGGCTACCATTAGAGTGTGATTAGTACCTAAAAAACTCTCTGGGTTTAGTAATATTCAGTATTTTTTCTTGAATCTGGAAGCTGATTACAGCTAGCACACCTGAACACACATGACTTGTCCAGTTGTTTCTATGTATGTTATATGTGAATTTAAAAATTACTCCTCCCAAAGTCTTAACAAGACAGATAAAAAAATTTTAAAAGCCAGGAAAAGATGAACTTTGATTTACATGAGTCAATAACCTCCAATATCAACAGATTTTAGCACCTTCTACTCCTACTGGTGAAATCTGAAAGACACACATACACATTTTGGGGTGTTTTCCTATAGATTTTAATAAATGGTAACGATGTGACAAAACTTCAGTATCATATAAAAGAATCACGTTTTCAAAACTGAAAAGGAATCTGAAAACGTATTGGGCTTAAATTTCCAGTGGCTGCCAGTGCACAGGAGGAACTCCAGGCTTGGGACCCTCGAGTCCATGAAGAAGCCAGGGTCAAGAAGCAGGACGCTAACCAGCAAAGAGAATCTGGGACAGATGTAAAGAAACGCTTTGGAATGCTGACAGACAAGCATAAGTCACCAAGAGGCCCTGAGAGGGGTGACCTGCACTTCCTGAGCCCGTTCAGGAAACCATGGCTGGGCGTGGGCAGCCCTGGATGCAGAAGGAAGTGGTTTGATCAGATCATGCACCAGAGGATGTAACCTTGGGTGTGCTCTGCCTCGAGCCAGGAATGAGCAAGACAGGTTTACCTGGAGGTCCTTGGTCTGTTGGGTGTAGTTTCTAAATAAATACACACTCACCTGCTTGATCCATTCAAATATTTACCATGACTGGACAGAACCTCCCAGGCTTTCAGGTTCAGTGGCCCCAGCTGCTGGCTAAAACAGCAGTAACCTAGAACCTGGCTCCTAAGCCTTAGGCAGCATCTGAGTCACCTGCAGTGAACCTGAACTAGAACACCAAGAATTTGTCAAATAATAATCTATTCCCCAATGACTCCCACCAACAGAGGGAAACATTTTTTAAAGGGGCTCCTCAACACCATTTTCCAGCGCTCTTTACTCTAAGCAGATGCGCTTTCTTAATTGTGTAACTTGAGCTTATCCCAAACACGTATGTGCCTCTGCCCAAAGTAGGGAAACCCAATGAGTGTAGGGGACACAGGGAAGAACATCGAGAGGCCAAGTGGAGGAAGAGGCACCTACTGAGTTCCAGGAAAATGCAGGCACAGCCCCAGGACACCTGTCCCTACCTCACCTTGCCTTCTGCCCTGCCCAGCTCCTCCCCTCCAGGTTCCATTTTATCTGCTTTCACGGAGTCACACACTGACATCTGCACTCTGCGACATCACAACTAAAGAGGCCAGGTAGTGAGGTCACACGGAAAGGACCTCAAAACCTGCACCCAAGTTTCAAAAATCAGCATATTCCAGAATCCATCCCTTCACTATTGTTTTAGTTGGCTTCCTTTCAGTGGACACAAACCCCAACACTCACAACTGAAAAGAAGAAAGCTTTAACACAGCTCATGGTTTAGGGAAACTCAGTCCATGGCTCCGGGGAAGAACCATCATGGTGGAAAGGCATGCTCCAGAGTAAAGCTAGAAAGCAGAGCAGGGGAACACTGTCAGAACAGAAGGGCAGAGGACCAGACAGACTCCAAGGCCATGCATTCATGACCCACTCAAACATACCCAGAGGTATTTTCCCTTCATCACTCTGTTGGATCCCAATGCTGATTAGGATAGGATGACATTCCACACTAACCACCACAACCATCTATGGCAAGCAAAGATCTGTGCTTTGAAGACTCCTCATTTGCCTGTTCAAGCTAGAAGCAGCCTTGCCAACTGCATACAGGAGGAGGTGCTGGCAGATGAGAGCTGCACCGGGCGGCTGAGCTATCTGGCAACAGGTTGAGTCTTTTATCTGGGAAGCAATATCATGTTCTCCAGGGCAATGAGTATGTGTTTCCTGCATTTAAGAGAACTTTAGCAAAAAGAACTCAGCTCTGCAAGGTAGAGGAAACACTTCAGCTACACAGAGAGAAGGAAAACAGCTCCAGGCTAGATTCCCATCATTCCCACCTGACATCTGCTTGCAGTAGATTGATTCACTGTTGCCCTTAAAGTTCATTTAATGGTATCAGCACCTAAATGTGCCAAAAGCTGAAGCTTGTTTTGGTGCAACAGGAGCATGGTGACACAAAGACACATATGATGGGTCCAAAATACACAAATATGTTGCTTAAAGGGTAAGAGTCCATACAATACCTTCCCGAGAGATCTGCCAGACACTGCCTGTGACCTGCTTCCTAAATACAATTACTGTAAGACACTGGACTATCTTGCTAACAAGTCTCCTACTAAAGCCTGACAGGGAGTAAGGGACAAGAGAAGAAGACAGAGGCTAGAAAGCTCCCAGCCTCAAGTCATTTCCAACAGAAGTACCGAGTAGATGAAATGAAGTCTCAGGCTGTTTCTACAAAACTGTTCCCCTCCACCAAGACTTTAGCCTCTGCAAGACTAGTATTTTGGTCTAAATAACTCCACTGTGGAAAGAGCTGCTCTGTGTACCGTACAACACTTAGTAGTGTATCTGGTCTCCACTTCTACACACCCCGAATACTTCCCCACACCCCGAATACTTCCTGCTGCCTCAGTTGTGACAATAAAAAAATGATGACAGGTATTTCTAAACATCTGCTGAAGACAGGGACAGGGGCTGGGGTATAAATTTGTTCCTGGTTGTCCTTTATAGTAACAAGGCCCTGGTCTAACACTGTAATCATCCACTTTGGAAAGGATGAAGAAAATTTAGCTGGTCACTGTCTCCTAGGGACATTACGAAGGCAGAAGTCCCCAGGCAGTATCAGAATTAAGAACTGGGAGGAAGAAGACCCAAAGGGGAAGACAGATGTTCTATCACCTACAGACCTCCCCTCTCCAGCTCTGCAAAGCCTACCTCTTCACAAGGCTTAGCTGACCACAGAGAATGCCTCAACTGTCCCAGTCTCACCACCACTCAGCACCAACCTAAGTCACTTCCAACGTGGAGCATAAACCACTATCTCCCCAGCTACATCTCTGGGAGGTACAAAGTATATTTCTGTCCCACAAAACCTGGGCTCCAGGAACCATCCTAACTTGTTCCTTTCCCTTGCTCAGCCACCTTGACCAAAATGCCAGCTACTAAACAAACACACAAAAAACTGTCAAAGCTCAAGTCCAGCCCTCCAGGGCTTTGAGAGTCAAGATAGGTGACACGCAGCCAAGAGGCAAGAAAGAATCCTCCACCCAAAGTAAAGATACAGACGAAGAACTTGAACGAGGGACAGACAGAGGATGATGGTGTGGGTGGGGCCTGCTAGTCTACAAGGGGCAGAACCAGGAAGGCCTCTGGGACAGGCTTAATAGCTTCCGGGCTTTGGAAACGGAAAGATCCTGTGTAACCTCGAACTTGCCCAAGCAGAGATGACATGGACGGCATCGCTGACTATAAATCTAGTCTACCCGAAGCTGGGTTTGGCTCGCTCTGGCCGGCCCCCCATCAGCTACAGTTTTGCTAAATTTAGTGCTGTTCCAGCCACCCAAAGGACACTGCTCTTCGTGTCCATTTCAAGTTCAGCCGGGGACAGACAGAGAGGAACGGGGCTTGTCGAGAAGAGGTCTGTCTGCCCTGGAGTGACCCTCTCCCTTCCCTGCTGAAGTCAGGGACCGAGGGGAGCAGAAGATGTGAGAAACTGCAGTCAGAGGTCTCTGGGGTTCTGAGAGCAGGCTCAGGTGAGGCTCAAAGGGAAAAGGGAAAAGGAGCACCAATCCTCGACTGCCACCCTCTTTCCACCACCCCTTCACACCCAAGCTTCAGACACAGGGAGTCACAGATATGTGGGACGGGAAGGCTCGTGCTCCCTCAGATGCCTCACGGCACACCCAGGACAGGCAGGAGGCTTTCGACAGCACTCCGGATAACTCAGAGATGGAAAGGTATTCTGGAAGTAGCCAAAGGCCCGAACATGGAGGGGAAGCCAGTGGTTCCTAGACCTGACTACAAGATGGAATCGCCTGGGGGTCCCAGACATCTGGAGGCCCATTGCCTCCTACCCCAAAGGCTGCGAAGTGTCAAAGATCCCAGCTGTCAAGGATCCCAGCTGACTCTAATGTGCACACACCTTAGAAGCATTGGGCTTCTGCATTCACAGAGTTTTGCCTCAAGACTCTGGCCAAACATGTCCTTTAATACCCTTACACCTTGCTTCACATGCTAGAAAGTGCACCTGACAACACAGAGCACCTGTCCCAGAGGCTGCATGAAGCCACACCATCATCCTCTGGGGACAATCCACTAGAGTACCTTAGGCAGATGTGTAGTACGTGCGCCACAGAAATCACAAAGGAGGAGAGAGGAAACCCAAGTGCTGGGTCAGCACCGCCTAAGGGGAGAGCCTAGGACTGATTATTTCGGGAAATGACGGGCCACTGGCATGCAGGACGCCACCCACTCTCCCACCTCCATGCACACCATTCCCCCACTTTTCTTCTCCTCCCCTCCTAAATCTTACTATCCAAGGCCCAACTCTGAACTCTCAGGGTTCCCCCCAACTACATGTCACTGCACGACCTCCTTCAGAACGACACTACTACCCTGAATGGTGCAAGTATCTGTTGATGTACAAGCATTTAAACATGTGCTGCTCTTGGCCTTGGAGAAGCAGTATCTGCTTGAGAGAGGGCGGGCTCTCCTGCTCCTGTGTGCTTCTCACTGCACTGCACTGAGCACACAGCTCTGGATTCATATTTGTGTGATGACAACACATACCGTGCCTGCAGAGCTAACTGCGCATAGGCACGGACCCAGGTCCAGGGTCCAGGAGAAGCAGGGCCAGCACCCAAGGCCCACAGTACTGTAGACTCCCATGCCATCACAAGGACATGCCACCACCCCACACCGTCACAACAGACCTGATTGACTGACTCCCCAGACCTATAGCTCCGGCCACAAAGCCAACAACCCCTGTGACTCCCTAAACCTGACAGCAACCAGGCAAAGCACCGCCCACATTGGAGACCAAAGCAGCTGGCCACCCAACAAGCTGTAAGCCTCTTACAGATTAAAGGTCCTAATTTAAACCTCTATAGAGGTAGGACAAGTGGGTCAGCACTCTGCAGGCCGGTGGTGCAGCTGGGAGGAGAGGCGGCTAGGCTACGAGCGTGGGGCAAGGCTCCGCACCTTTGCAGGAGAGCATGCTGGTGAAATCATCCTGAAGGGCAGCAGCCTCCCGGGGGACCCCCCAGGGCTCTGATCCATGAACCTGAGAAACAGGAAACCAGAAGCTGTGCTAGCAAGTCAGAACAACCTCCTGCACGCTACCCTGGCTGCACTATGTGGCAAAGGTCTGCTGCTGAAAGATAAACTGTTTAAAAAGTAAGGAAACGATTCATGAAACCAGGACCCAGGAGAAGAGCGAAGCGGCTGGATCCACCACACTGGAGGGAATTACTCCTCAGGGTGACAGGGTAAGGGTGATCTGCGCTCCTAACCCTGCCGAGCTGTCCAGGCCCTGCTCCCCAGCCCTCTGTAGCAAGCAATGCCAGGGGCAAGGAAGGAGCCACAGACAGTGTGCATCACGCTGGGAGAGCCTGGCTCCGGTCATGCTGTGAAATAACACCCTCTCCCCACATCTGTCTCCATGGAGATGGCCTCGGTGACGTGGCCAGAACCCACTGTCCATGCGAAGAACAAAGAAATCCTCCCAGGATGAGGTTTCTCCAACATTCTGGACCCAAACCATAGCAAGAAATACACGTTACAACTGGGTTTTCTGATGCACATCTATAATCCCAGCACTCTGGAAGGGTAAGACAGGAGGACCTTAAGCTCAAATTTCACCTGGGAAGCTTAGCAACTGTGCCAGACTGTCTCAAAGTAAAAACTAAAAGGGGCTGTAGACACAGCTCAATATAAAGGGCTTGAGTTCAATCCCCAGTATCACAAAAATATATAAGTAAGGGGCTGGGGATTTAGTTCAGTGGCTCAAGCACTTCCCCGGTAAGTGTGACCGATCCGATCCTCAGAACCAAAACTAACTAACTAACTAAATAAATAAACAAACAAACATGAATTTTACATAAGGACCCTTCACATACACTTATGTCTTTGTACATATTTATCTCTCTCTTTCCTCTTCATATGTAACTGGAAGTTTCATGGAGCAATACTCATCTTTACTGTGTACTGTGCCATCAGATATTCCTTACTAAACAACTCCATGTTGTTTAGTAAGGCACCCCAACCACCAACTCCTTCCTGTGCCACACACCTCCAGGTCTTCACATCTGATCCCTGCTCATCTCAGGGCACAGGGTCCACAAGCTCTCCCCCCGGAACAGCTGGTGCTGGACCAACGTGGTCTTCCGGGGCAAGAACTGCTACACCACCCCGACCCAGCACCCCCTTCCTGCGCTCAGCTTCGGCACACGAAGGCCAAAGGGCTGACCTCGCACTGTCTGTCTGGTGCTGTTTCTTCCAACAACCCACATGTACATTGGGTACGCTACAAACCTGAGAGGCCCTGAAGTCAATTTGCTTTTTATCTGATGGGATACTTTATGGGGGGTTTTCTGACAACAGGAAAAAAGATTACAACTTTCAATTGACTTCAGATGGTGCAGCCTTCCCAAGAAGCCTATGAAATCGTGTCACCTGCTCCTCCAGACAGCCCACCCTGATGGAAGAGGACAGCTAAGGAATTCTCCAAATCCCGACCACAGCAATGCAATGCTCTCATCAGTCCCTTCCACACCCACTGTTCCCAGAAATGCAGACGACAGCCTCTTTCCGTCTGGGATGACGGCCTGGCTAGGCACCCGAGTTGCAAACATGTCACAGGCAAAAGGATCAGCACCCGATAGTTTCAATTTAGTCTTAAAGGTTGATTTTTTAAAGGTTAATTTCCAAGATTTTTTTTTCCACAGCTGAATTTTTGGGTCCCTTGGTGAAGAAAGCAGGTGCCATCTCACTTGGTTCCCTCTCGGGCAGAGACAGCCACTCTCGGTGACCCCCAAGCTCTGAGCCACCAATGTGCTGCTCCTGTCAGTGTCCTTTAAGGCCAGAATGCTTACAGAGCTCACTTGATCAGCTCCACAAGACCCCAGGAGGAAAGAAGTGTCTCACTGCTGTCTGATGCATTCACCCAGCCTCCAGCAGGATAGCTAAGTGGATCAGGGGCTGCTCCGTGGGATACACCAGCCAACTCTCACTGTCTCAGTTTCCCCAGAGCCAACGGCTTCCACACCATGCTCGTGAGAACCTGCCTGCGAAGGGGTTAAGAGTCAATGAAACCAAATTCCTAAAGGAGCTAACAGTCCCTCTGCCACATCCACCTTCCCTGAGCAGCAGCATGCAGGCCTCCTTGTCCCAAAAAGTCACCTGCTCCTCCACTCTGGGCCCAGGACCTTGCTTCCAGGTGAAGCCCTGCTTATCCCAGAACACCCACTTATTCACAAACATACACTCACCAAGCACCTGATAGGGCAAAACAACAAGTGGGTTCTGGGGCCCTGCCATGGACAAGATGGAAGAGAGCTTCCTGCATTCTAAGACACAACCCCACTGCATGCACACCCACTCTGGCTACCACCACACTGTCACATGTTTTCCTGCTTTAACCCTGATTGCAGGTGAATGCATCTTTCTCCCTCACTTTTTCCTTCCTTCCTCCTCCCGAACCCACTACCTCCAGACAGAGAAATGGACACAGGATGTCAGGCAGAGTCCGCAGATGCTCATGGGCCAGCCCTGGTCTGTATGGCAGACAGCGCATGAGCCACAGGTTCCATTCAGCAATGCAGGCTTTAAGGTACCAGGGGACTTGTCCCTGCTGCAGCAGGAAACACAAAATGTCTCTGTTCCCCAGCCACAGCATACAGTTCTTCTGGCTTCTCAGCTTTTGAACTGCACTTCTGGTCAGAGCTACTAGAAAAACAACTCTGAATGGATGGATGGATGGATGGATGGATGGATGGATGGATGGATGGATCCAGCCCACCTAGCTCCTGCACTGCCAAGGTTGAAAAGAAGCATGCTTCTCGACTGTCTGTACAAATAGTCTGAGCATTCAGTATACCGACAGAAGCTGTGAAACAATGTGCAGAGAGCTATACTTTTCTGTGATGAGAGGTGGCATGAAGATAAACTAAACGCTTCTGTACAGCAAAGGAAGTATCACAGCAAACAGACAACCTGCAGAACAGGAGAAAATATTTTGCAAACTATTCGTCCAACAAGGAATCAATATCCAGAACACAAAAAAGAACTTGGACAGCTTAACATTAGAAAAAGAAAAGATAATCTGATTTTAAAATGGTCAGATGACCTGAACAAACATTTATTTAAAGAAATGATCAACTAGGTAAGATGATGTTGAACATCATTAACCATCAGGAAATGCAAATCAAAGCCACGGTGAGATTTCCCCTCACCCTGGTTAGAAGGGCTATTAGCAAAAGAGCAAAGAGCCAGGATAGTGTAGTGCATGCCTGTGATCCCAGCCACTCTGCAAACGGGCTGGAGGACGGCAGAGTCAAGGCCAGCCTGGGTAACTTAGCGAGACTCTCAAAATGAAAAATAGAAAAGGGCTTCAGATGTAGCATAATGATAGAACACTTGCTTAACATGGTGTATGACAACTCATGCTGTTAGGGTTCAGTACCTGAGTCCAATCCCCAGTACTAGGGAAAAAAGAAGAGAAAGAGAGAGAGAGGGAAAGGGAGAGAGGAAAAGAGAAAAGTGAAAAGAAAGGAAAAAGAAAAAGAAAGAAAGACAAACACTGAAGTGAAGGCAGACAAAGGGAAGTCTCACATGCTGTGTGTGGGAATGTAAATCAATGCATCCTTTATGGAAAGCAGCGTCAAGGTTCCTCAAAAATACTAGAAACAGGACTGCAGGACTGTATGATCCAGCAATTCCCCTCCTAAGCATTACAGCTGAAGGCACTGAGACCAGCACATCGAAGAGCCATCTACACATGCAGGCTCGCTACAGAATCTACCTGGATGCCCATCAGCAGCTGACGGCGTGCAGAGAACGCAGTCCATGCGCTCCATGTTGTTCTACTCCACCACCAAGAAAGAAGAGAACCCTGCCATTGGCAGCAGCACAGAGAACGCTGGAGGACGGACATTACGCTAAGAAGGTAAGTCGGGCACAGAAAGACAAACATCACATGTGCTCATCTGTATGTGGAAGCTAGAAAGCTGACCTCACAGAGGTAAAGAATAGAGCAGTGGGCACCAGAGGTTGGGGCGGGCACTCAGGAGGAGGGTGGAGAGAGAGAGGGTGGTTAATGATTACATGGGTGCAGTAGGGTGAGCACAGTTACTTTCAGTGTTTCATAGCACATTGTATATTTCAGAACAACTAATAGGAGTGTGAATGTTCCTAACACAGAGAAATGATACATACAAAGTGATGAGCACGGCTATTACCCTGATTTCATCACTCTACCCCATAGACACAATATCACACTGTACCTCAATAAATACACAGAATTACTATGTGTCACTGAAAATATGTAAGTGCATACATATGTGTGTATTATACACACACAAGGAGACAAACTTGTTTTTAAGAGTGTCAGGTACCTGAGCTTGCACAGCCATTCTTCTGGCACCTCACTAGCTCACTTGCACAGTAATACCCATTGCCTAAATCACAACATGGCAGTGGCTAAATGGTGACCACATCTGCCACCTGAAAGAACTGGAAGGACCCACAGTCAGCATCAAGACCACGGTGCTCTTTTCCTTAAAGTTGCAAAAGCTTTCAATACTGCTAAAGAAATGGCTCTGGCAGCTGCCAAAGAGATCTGGCAACTCCACTTCCATGTCCAAGAATTGTAACTTTTATGTTACTGGGGTCAGAGAATGGATCTATTCTCTAGCACTATCGGTCAACAATCACTTATCGGTGAAACTCAGCTCTACTAAGCATTGTATTCCACTGAAAGACAAGACTCAACCTTCACACAGATGAAAAGCCGGCCGGGAGGCAAGCTTCGTAGACAAGGAACTCTGCTCTGGTATGTACAGGAAGATCCATGAATAAGAAGGAGATTTAGAATGCCTTTTTATTTAAAAATAAGAGATTAAGCTTCAGCCGGGTGTGGTGGCACACATCTGTAACCCTAGTATTTGGGAGACTGAGGCAGGAGGATCACTGTGAGTTCAAGACCAGGCTGGGCTACAAAGTGAGCTCAAGGTCAGCCCAAACTGTGTAGCAAGACCCTGTCTCAAAATGATAAATAAAAAAAAAAAAAATTAAGCTTCACTACTACTTAATACATGACACATACACTCCTTAAATTTGTGTGCAGAGGTCACTGTCATTTAAATTAGAGGGGTGCTTGATTTGAGTGAGAGATTCAACACGCAGACAGGTGGCCATGTCATTTCACAGTGTCCAGCAGCCCTAGTCAGCAAATGTAAAGACACAATCTTCAACACATGGATGGACGTTCTTGGGAGGGGGGGCTTGAGAATGCACCGCCCACTCTGTCCCTGATTACCCTCTGGCAAAGCATGGACAGCTGCCTAACCTAAACAGAGACCACACTTTCAATCTCAAGCAAGTATTCCAATTTGCTGACCACTTTGGCGATGAATGCCTGTCAGTAGAACGTTACTTCCCAAATATTTTCAAACAAACCAATATTTAATCTGTTCCTTTAAAATGAAGATGGATTTTTTTAAAGTGGCTAAGAAAGCCATTATTCCTTGAAAAAAGCTTATTAAAAACAAGCTCTTGAAAATCATTTCCACCATTATGTGATTATTTTGCCATTTTCTAAGTAGGAACGTCATCTCTGAAATCTCCTATCTATACACACACTCAAATGAGAATATCCAAACTTATTTTAAAGTCTCCCAAAATGGAGGCTTGAAACTATTTATTAAACATATAAAAATCTACAAAATTTTCTGATGAGTTTATAAGAACACTTAACTGCCATCAGATAAAAGTGAAACAGCTAGATTTCAACAGAAAACTTTGTAGAAACTGATAGATGTGATTATAAAAAGCAAGAATCAAGATCTAGGAAGTATAATCTAGGATGTTTTTCTGCCATGAGGATCAATGTATCTTTGCGAGGTCTTTCAAAATATTCTAACTTGAGCTGTAACTTCAAACTGCTTAGTAATACCAAGATATTCTGAAACAATAAAGCACACGCAATTACACTGTTCTTACTTATAATTACTCTTCATAATTCATTCTATTTAATTCTTCAACAAACCTCTTCCCATCTGTGCCTGCATTATTTTACACCCTGGCATACAGCAGGGGACAAAACTACTTTAAAAAAATCACTGTTCTTACACAATGCATATTTCAATGGGGAGAGAGAAAAAATAGACTATTAAGAAGTATGCAGTATATTAAGTGGTGGAGATGCAAACACTGCCTGAAGAGATACAGGCAAGGCTAGAGAATGTCAGGGGCAGGGATGAGCCCACTAAAAAGACCACATGTAGACAAAGGCCCTCACAGAGGACATACCGAGTCAGCCATGGGGTTATCGTAAGAAAAACCATTCCAAATGGAGGTCACTGGAGATGCCAAGGTCCTAGCACAGGAAATGCCAAGTATTCCTGAGAAGTGGTAAGGAGGTCAGTAAAGCTGCTGGGAAAGAAAAAAAAAAAAGTCCAAAAGAAGAGCAGCAGGAGATCAGGAACAGAGGCAAACTGGGAGCAGGTCATAGGAATCCGCATTACCCAGCATGGTGGCCGCCAGTCATGTGAGGCCACTGAGCACAGGAAACCCAGTGGGTCCAAACTGAGACAGACTGTGAGCGCAATACAGCACAAACCACAAAGTGAAACGGTGCAACCTAGTTGAGAAACAAAAATATTTCTGACATGCTAAGCTGAGTAACATACATGAAAAGCATTATTAAAATTAATTTCCACAGTTTTGTTCTCACTTTTCCTTTACCAGAAAAATTTAAATTACCTATGTGGATTTCCTGTACAGCTCATATTATATTCCTTTTTTTTTCTTCCTTCTTCCTTGTTTGTGGCACTGAGGATTAAACTAGAGCCTCAAGCATTCTAGGTAAGTGCTCCACCACTGAGCTATACCCCCCCCCCGTTAGATTAAATTGGGGGTGCTGATATAAGCTGTTGAGACCAATGAACCACTTACTGAGAAGAAGCCCCTACAGGATTCTGAGCACAGCAGGGTTTGATGGGACTTCTGCTTCAGGGGAACATTCCACCGGCTCAGAGGACTCCAGCCCGTAAGTGGTGAAGGAAAAGCAGAGGAGAGATGCCAATGGCTTGCACCAGGGTGAAGGCACTAGAAGCAGTCCCAACAGGTCTGATTGTGAACATGTATTATATTGGTGGAGTGAACAAGATGTACTGATGGATATAGCTCAGCAGCACAGCACCTGCCTGGCAAGATCCAGGTCCTGAGTTCATTTCCCTGTACCAAAAAGAAAAAAAAAAAAAGATGCCCTGATGGATGGGGTAAAGGACCAGAAGAAAGGTAAGCCAAACAGGACCAAGGATGCTGCATGAGCACCTGGAAGATGCACCCCCTAATCATCATGGTAAGACTACAGGAAGAACTTACACGAGTAAAAGCAGTTCTGTGCCGAGCATGTCCAGCACTGGACATCTACTAACATTAAGGTTGAAATATTAACTAGGCAGCTGCCGACACAGGTCTACAATCTAAGAGAGATTTGGGTGGAAAAATACAGTTGGGGGTCATCAGCACTAGATTTTCTTCTTCTTTTTTTTTTTTAGGAAAACCTTCCAACATAAGTAAAACTAACAGAACGGTATAGTAAACTTTCAGATACCCATCTCTGAGCAGCAGCAATGATCAACTCACGGTTACTCTAAGGCAAATTTTTGACTCTATACATCCATGTGGTACTTAAAGCCATGAGCCAAGAGAGGACCACAGAGAGAATGGGAGCTAGAAGGAGGAGCTCCAAAGCCTTGTCACGTTCCAACATCAGGGAGATATGAATCCGAGAAGCAACCTTCCATGAAGCAGGGGGGAAATCAGACAGGCATGCCCGGGAGGCCAGGTGAAGAAATAGCTCCAAAGAAAAGGGTGTGACCAGTTGTACAAAATTCCACTCAAGAGCTACCGACAACAGACCACTGGATGGAGCCCACTAGGACTTCATTCAAGTTGGTAGCAAAGGTAGAAGACTCTTCTCAGGGCAGAGGCTGGGAGAAGCGGAGCCACTATGAGAACCAGCAGCCACGGCAATCTCATTAGGTGATGGAGGAGGAGGGGATGTCCTGGGGCCATGTCCTGAATACAGCACGAGCGGCTGCCTCCAACTGGACCAGCCATGGTTCATGAGGGGAAAGAGGTAAAGAATGTCATTTAGCTTTTTTTATTTTGTGTTTTAAACTGTATATAACATACATTATTAGTATAGCAGTATTCTATATAAATTATAAATACACACAGGAAGTTGCTCAAAAGTTTTATCTGATATGTGCAAGTATCAAAATAAATAAAGACCATTTAAGTAGAAGAAAAACAAAACATATCATCAAACTCTAAACTATGCAGTCCTCAGTGACCAGTGATATTTAATGATACACTGAACATATTATGCATTATTACATTAAGTCTATAATAAAGATCTAAGAGAGGTTAAAGGCTTATGGGTCTTTGGGTCTAAGAATAAATTTTACTGATTAATATTCTTTTAATGAACACAGACAAGTCCGGCGTGGCAGTGCACACCTGCTAGTTCTTTGGCTGGAGGATCAAAAGTTCAAACCCAGCCTGGGAAAATTAAAAAAGGGATAATAAATAAAAAATAAATAAAATAAAAATAAATTCTGCCAGCTCGGAGGACTCCAGCCTGTAACTGGTGAAGGAAAAGCAGGGGAGAGATGCCAATGGCTTGCACCAGGGTGAAGGCACTAGAAGCAGTCCCAACAGGTCTGACTGTGAACATGTATTATATTGGTGGAGTGAACAAGATGTACTACTACAGCTGCACTTGAACTAAAAGAACAAAAAATACAGTAAGAGTCATAGACCATTTTCAAACTTAGAGCATCAGAGAGATCAAACAGAAGTCTCACTGTTGACAAAGGAAAATGTAAATTAGTTAAAAGTTTTATCAGCCACATAGGCCTGAGCTGCACCATTAGGTAACTGGCATTGCAACAGTATGGATACCCAGTACCATGCAGTTCTGCATAAAACAGCAAACCAGGAAGGGGGCCTGCATCTCCGAGGCTGGCGGGAGCCTCATGGGGACAGGCAGAAGGCCCAGTCCAACCTGCAGTCCACAGAGTCCAGGGACATCTGACTTGCACACATGTACTGGTGCCACTTGGCACTCGCCACGCCCTGTATCAATTCAGAATGCCCTTCTGGAGTTTTCCTTTAGCCTCTCTGTGATCCATAGGTTAACTAAGTCGCCACGAGAGCTCTCAGTGCTGTACACACTCAAGCACGAGAGTGTTACTAGGACATACCCAACATCAAAGCGGCCCCACTGCTGGAACACAGGCAGGGGCTGAGAACCATCTGGCCATGCTGGCCACATCTGGCTTCCTGGGAGACCCGTTATCAGCCACACACAAGGACAGCTGGGGACATGAGCACCAAGCCCTGACACGTGGCAGGTCAGCCTTCCCAGAGGTGACAAGTCACAGTCACACAACTCACATGGGGAAAACTGCTTACCCTGCTCTGTGACACTCAGGTGGGCCCTGCCTTTCTTCACAGCCGATGTCCGGGGCTTGATTTGGTGCCTGGCTGAGCACGGAGGTGCACACCTGTTATCCCAACACCCTGGGAGGCTGAAGCAGAAGGATCCCAAGTTTGAGCTCTGCCTGGGCAACTTAGTAATTTCATGAAACCCCGTCTCAAAATAAAAAAAATTTAAAGAACTGGGGATATAGATTAAGGGCAAAGGCCCTGGATTTAATCCCAAGTACCACAAAAAAGAAAAATGAATGCTTATTAAGAGAAGGAATACATAGCTGGGGATTTAGCTCAATGGCTTAAGCACCTGCCTGGCAAGTGCAAGGTCATGAGTTTGATCCCCAATACAAAAAAAAAGAGAAGGAAGACATGACTAGATACATGAAATCATAAAAGCAACAGAGATAATGAAGGCTGCTCAAAATCATAAAAATGGTTCCACAAAACTCAGGAAAGCCACTGATTTCAGCCAGTCTGGGGCAGAGTGGCACCTAAATGAAGCTAGAACGCAGAACTGCAAAACAAATTCTCTAAGAGTGGCCACAATCTTTTAAGAAACTTGATTTATCAACTAAATGGAACACAGGGATCTTATTTGCAGCCCGATTTAAACCAAATTTGATGAGACCATCAAGGAAGTGGAAACACCTGCTGGATTACAGGTATTATTTAGCAAGGACTGTGATTTTTAAAGGGGTGATAATATCACAGGGATCATGTTTTTAAGAGACACCATTATGCAGAGATACATAACGACGTCTTTTAGCATGGACTGCTACAGGTCTGAGTCTGGTGGCCAAATAACCCCAGGAGGAGCAGGATAAAGTGAGTGGGGGTGCACATGGAAGGAGAAAGAGCCCAGCTTTGAGAGACGGGGTGCTAGGGCACTGAGGTGTATGTGTGTGCCTCTCTCTACCTCTGCACACCTACGGAGGTAGAAATTTTGAAAAGAGTAACCATCATGTCAAACCACAGTTCATTTTCTTGCTTTTATCTGGTCCTAAGAAAATAGCCGAGTGGTATTTTTGGTCATACACAGACACACTTATTTCTACGGAAACCTGCAGAACAGGCCCAAGTGTCATGTCTTCCCTGTCACCTGCCCATCCACAATGCACAGGCTTCGTGTCTGCTTCCCCTGAGCCTGTTTTTGTTTGTCTGCACTGGCTTTCACTGCCCTCTAAATTCTCCCTGCCATGGCTGGATCTTCTCCTTGCCTCGGTGCCTTGCTATCTTGATGGCACTGATGCCCCCTGGTACCAGGTCACACCTCTGGCTCCTGGCATTAATACCAATGGACTCTCTCAGGCACACCCTTCCCCATCCTCTTTTCCTTAAGGGCAGTCACCTTACCCATGGATCCTATCATGTCTACTTCCTGCCCCCCAAATTTGTCACTCTTCCTGCCATGAGTTCTTCTCTTCCTAAAAGGCAACTGATCATGGGGTGCAACACTCCTCAATGGATTAATCACTCTGGCCTTCATAGCTGACTCACTGCTATGAAGACTGGCTGAAGACGCTGGGTCCCCAGGAGGGGTGGCACGGCTCCTTCCTTTGCTCTCTGCTCTGGACTGCCATGGCGTGAGCAGCTTTCTTCCATATGCCCCTCTGCCATCCTATTTCTGCCTGGGAGCTTAGTACCCATGGGCTGAAACCATAAGCCCAAATAAACTGCTGCTCCTTTAAGTTGTGAGCATGGGGTATTATATTCTAGCGATGAGCAAAGTGACCTAAAACTTCTACTCGGATACCCCCTGCACATTTCCAAGACAAACCAAGTAAAATCTGTGTGCCCACTCTGTGCCAAGTTGTGTACCTCGCACTGACAGCCACAAATAAGACAGACACGGACCTGCTCTCCTAAAGTGCACAACCTAAGTGCTTATGAAAGTAAAACAGGCTCAACTGCCCACAAACCTGCCAGACCACAATGTAACTCCTATACCCACCTGTGTCCTCAAGATTTCCCATGGTGCCCAAAGCACTACAGATCCTTAACAAATACCTGGCAAGAAAAACGAATGACCCTCAAGTCTGCGCACCAGTCTCAGCATTAGTGAAAGCCCACATCGGATGTGGTCACCCTAAACTCCACAAATGAAAGGTAGCTGAAGAGGCTTTCCGACCGGACGCTCCAGGATGAACAGACAGAGCCGGCCTCTGGGGACTGCATACCGCAAGGTAGGAAGGAAGGAAGGCTCCAGGTTTGCCATGACCAGCTAAAAGCAGCTGTGGGTGTGCTTGGCTTCTGTCCTCTTTGCTATTCTGGATCGTCTGGTCCCTCCTCTTCCCACAGCCAGCCTCCTCCCTGCACCCTTCCAGCTGCAGTGGGGATAAAACTCAGTCCACACCCGATCCCCTGCTGCTCTGAGCACATGGCTTCCTCTCACCACTGATGTCTTTCACTTCCTATCTCAGGTCTGCACAGAGCGGCCTGACTGCTGCACTACCCTTGTTTTGCAGAGGTAAGAACTTCATACCAGCCCCAGTCCCAGCCTGGCATTCTGCCAATGAAACAGCATGAGGACCAGCCCCACAAGGGGTTTCAGGTGCCCACAAAGGTGGGCTACCGATGCCAGGAGGAATACAGACTCCAACCCCAAGCTGACACAGACTTGAACCAGGGCCTGGGAGCACAGATGAGACCTGACTGCAGGAAGACGCACCAGGCTGGGCTGCAGGCGATCTCTGCAGTGGCACCCTCAATGCCTTGGCACTCAAGGGGGCAGTGAGATCGCAAGTAACAAAACAGACAGTGGAGAGGAATATGCTGCAGGATTGGTACAGCCTGCTCCTGCCCCGTGGCTGGGTTTGGGTCTGTTTGACCTCTCCTGCACAACGGCGGGAAATCAGGGAGACAAGGAGGGCAGTATGTCAGACCACAGCTGCAACCCAGTCCGGCTCTGAAGCTCAGGGCTCCTGACCCCAACACAGGATGGGACCCCTCCTATCTCCAGGAAAAGGGCCGAAAATGAAAGGAGTTTCCCAGATACAGAATTACTATTTTTGAGGCTAATAATCCACCATTTCGAATGCCAAGTTATCCTTGCATGGGATCACAAAGGCAGGCAAGTGCAGAATCACCAAGAAAGCTAGAGATCTGACACAGTCACAGGAAATATCTCCCACAGAGATCCAAGCGGTTCTCTGGTGGCCTGTGGCAGTGATGGGCAACTTTTATATTTGTGTGTGAGCATGCGCCCGTGTGTGTGTCTGTGTATCTATATGGTGCTGGGGCTTGAACCCTGGGCCTTCACACTGAGGTACATCCCTACCCCTTTTTCATGTATTTCTTTATTTTTATTTGGAGACACAGTCTCACTTAAATCCCTAAGTTGCCTGGGATGGGCTTGAACTTGCAGTCCTCTTGCCTCAGCCTCCCAGAGTGCTGGAATTCTAAGCATGAGCCACCACATGCAGCATCTTTCATACCCTAATGAGCAAAATGGTAAATTATTTAAACTTGCAGGTTACACAACCTCTATTCCAACTACTCTATCACGCCACTGTAGCATGAAACCAGCCACGCACAATACATAAACAGTGGACATGTCTAGGTTCCAATAAAGCTTTATTTAAAAAACAGGCATCAAGATGCCAGCCTTTTCCGGTGAGTCAGTGCCACTTGTAGACTGCAGGAAAGGAGAACAAGAAGGCAACAAGAAGCCAAACCCTCCCTGCAAGTTGACACCATGCATGGGCTGCTGTGGAAAAAACCAGATGTTGGCCTTTTCCCGAGAGTCAGCACCATTCGCAGATTCTCAGGGAGGAGAACAAGAAGACAGTAAGAAGACAAGCCCTCCCTGTGATTTGACACCATGCGCAGGCCACTGTGGGGAGAACCAGACACCAGCCCCTTCCGATGCACAGGGTGGGAGACAGGAAGAGCCAAGGTTGCCCCCACCTTTTCCTCCTGTAAGCAACCAGATGATCCAGAGAAACATAGGCTGTAATGATAGCTAATGAGGTAAAATACAACTTAATGCTTGTAGTGTTTAGTGTTTCACTGACTTTGCAGGTCTAAAGCTGGTAGTGTGACTGTCTATTCAGAGGACAACAATACGCAACGTAGCATCTATGGGACTCTCCTTCTGAAAGTGGTGTCCATTGTTAATTCCCTATTGTCTTGTTTTAAAGTCCTGTATCATTTTCATTGTTTTGTTGGGTTGAGTTTTATTCTGTTTTGGCTTGATTTTATTATATCCAATAGCATGGGCAGCTATTTCAAAGATAACAAGATATATTATGGTAGTCACTTTGGATTTACTAATACCTTGCTTTGAAGTCCTTTATTGCATTCATTGCTTCGGTTCTATTCTGTTCCGTTTTGTTTGATTTTACTATGTCTGAAGTTATGGGCAGCTATTTTGAAAACAACAATCAGCATTATTGGAAGCCATTGTTGATTTCCTATTATCTTATTTAGAACTCCTATATCACTTACACTGTTTTGTTTTGATTGGCTTTATTCTGTTTTATTTTGCTTAGTTTTATTCTCTTTAAAATAAAAATTACCAAAAAAAAATTTTTTTTTTTAATTAAAAACAGGCTGCTGGCCATGGGCCACAGTTTGCCAAACTCTGCTCACTTGAAAATTCGCTCTTGTATTGTTTTCATACTCCAAAAAGGAACAGAGGCTACCATGTACCTGGAAGACTCTCATCCACTCCAGAGCTGGGCCTATTCTGTGACCCAGGGCACAATCCCTGCTCCTTCTCCTTACAAGGAACTAAAGAAGGCCAAGCTGCTTGTTCCAAAAGCCAGGCCAGGGTCAAAAACCTGGACAAAGGTAGAGAGTTACAGAGACCAAATCTGAGGACGTCAGAGGTAAGAAGCCCTTACAGTGGTATGCCCGAGATCACATGGCCACCAAGGACTCGTGCCTCTGCAGTGCTCCTGCTCCCAATGGGAAGGAGGGGAGACCACAGACCTGCAGTCCTCTCCACAGCACTTCCTGGGCTGTACGTGAACACTATGCCAAAGGTCAAGAAGCAAACAGACATACTTGTATCTATTTTACCAATGCTGTCCGGAGCATAGTTACCAGATAGAAAAAAACACAGACTCAAATTCAAATTTCCAGTACACATACAGACTGTCAGAACATATGAGTAGGTGACAGAACTAGTCCAGGAGTCCAGGTAGGCCCTGGGATAATAAACAAAGTGAAGGCATGCAGTCCTATACACTGGGATCTATCTGCTTGCCACCTCAATCACCATGTAACTTCCAGCTGCATAATCCAGAATCTTCCAGATCACTTCCCAGAACTGACTTCTACTGCAAACATTATCTGCCTGCCATAGACATTTTCATCCAGATACCCTGCCACCATCTTGAAGGCAGCACAGCTAACAGTGAATCAGACAGGAGTTCCCCAGACCAGTCCAGACGCTGCTTCTCCTACTGCCATCCATCAGGAAAGTTCCAGCACTTCTCTTCCCCATGTTCTGTTCTGCCCACCTCAGGGCCTCTCTGAACTACAGGTCCCTCCTCCTCTCCACACTCACAGGCTCCACCCTAACCCTCCACTTCCAGTCTGACACACTGCCAGTTCTGCTTGAGGCCCCGGATTCCAGGCTTGCAGCAACACCAGATCTTCCTCCATACGCCCATCTCCCTTCCTCCCACCACCACATCTTCCAGACCAAGGTCCAGTGTTATCCTCTCCTGGCTTCCCAGGTCACAGCACACTGCACCAAACCCTGAATGAATGAATCCTAGTTTTCACCACAAGGCAAGATGACTCGAGAAACCCATGTCTTTCCTTTTTCCTGCAGCTCCAAACCCAAACTCTTGAGCTCTGTAGGCCTCCTTCTTATCCTGGGCTCCCACTACCCCAGAATGAGCTCTCAGCTTTGCCAAGCCCATCCATTCCTGGCCCTTCCCATGCGCCAGTCATTCCTGCATCCACATCTCTGCCCACGCTCAGCTCACCCTGCCCTGCGATGACGTCCAAACCTGCCCCCCATCTAGTCCAACTCCTACGCAACTGCTGACTACTGAGCTCTGGGGGGATACAGGGATACTGGAAAGGGGCAGGTGATAAAATCCCAAGGAACGGGGATCATAAAAGGGATATATGGGGTCTCTGATCGCTGGAAGCATCATCCTCCCAATGGATCGCAGGCGATCGGAGAAGGAAGAGGTGGGAGGAGGAGCCAGATTTTTCCACTAAACGAAAGGCATGATTTTCATCACTGCTTCTGTTGCCCTGGCAACCAGGGACAGCCCAGTGGAGAGTACAGTAAAAGAACACCATGTTTATCTTTGCTGTCTGATCCACTTCCCTGCGCACCCTTCCCTGACCACCCCTCGGCCCCCGGGCCTGCTCCAAATTTCTTATAGGGACCACCGTGGTTCTAGTCTCTGTTACCCAAAACGCCAAGGGCCCAGCTCATTTCTCTCCCTTTACACAGACATTTTACCATGTGTTCTACTGCCCTACTCCAGGGTCGTCTCACCACACCCATGTGTCACATCAACAACTGGCCTCAAAAGACAAGAATGGCATCCACGGTCCCACACGGGCCCGGACAAGGGGAAACAGAGGCATAAGAAGGCAGAGATACCCTGGTCAACCTCTTTCTTAGCCCCAGATAGCTGATGTGGAATGGGCCTGGGTCCTCCCAGCCCCCTGCCGATGCCAGGCATCAGGACCAGGAGCCAGGTTGGATGGGGAGGCCCTCGGACCCCCACAGACCCTGCCTCCCACACGGACACAGTATCTGCACGACCGAGAAGAGACAGAGCCCTCGTCCCGGAAGGTTATATAAGCGTTATATAACATGGTGGCACCAATAAGCACAGAGACACAGCGAGTGCCAGGGACAGACCAGTGGTGGAAACGAACCCGAGGGGCAGGAAGTACAGCCCTCTTGTCACCAGCGCCGAAAATGTGCCAGGCCCCAGCTGCCCCAACCCTGTCTGTACCTGCTCTCTCCACCCCAGAGGACACTGAGGGTCTTGCCCGGCTCTGCGTTCTTCTTCCCGCACTGGGCAGAGGGAGGGGTGCCGGCACCACCACCACCACCACCGGGCTGCTCTCCCGCGGGAGTGGCCGTGGCTCCTGGGCAGGGGAAGGGCGATGGCCAGCGCCCCCTCCTCTATCCTCCTACCAGAATGCGGCTGTCTGGGGAAACAAGTGTTGCAGCCGCTCTAGGATTGGCTGGGCCCGCTGTCCCTCTGCTCTGTCATTTGCTGTTCCTCTAAAAAACAAAACAAACCGAAAGGGAAAGAAAAAAACAGCAATAAGCACATTTCGCAAATACCAAATCCTAAATTCTGGTCTAGGGTTGCGAACAAAGCTGGAAGGAAAAGGTTCTAAGTAGACCGCCGTATTTCCCTGCAGCCCCACCTCCTGCAGTATCCAGGCCCACTCACCCCCCCGCCCCCCCCCAGCTCCGCGAACTTAGTGCGCAGCCCCCGACCACGAGGGTGCCTCAGTTGCCACAGCTGCCGCCGCGGTAAGCCTCCATCCCCCACCCCGACCCCGCCCCAGCCGGGCAGAGGGCTCGGAGCCCGAGCTGCCCGGTCGCGCACGCGGGGCCCGGCAGCCAGCGTGGGGCAGTTCGGGACCAGGTTCCCATCAAACTCTTCCACCAGCAGCACCGCACCCACTTTATTTGATTCTGGGTGTGCAGGACACTGAACCAAGCCCAGGGGGATCGCCCGGGCACCTGCCGCTCTCTGGCCTTCCCGCCTCCGCTCTTCCTTCCCACCTACGCGCCCCGCGTAGACGCACAGAAGCAAGGCGCACGGACACCCTGATTCCGGCGCATCGCCCTGCGCCCCCAACCACCTGTCTCCGCGGCTGCCCAGACTCCGCGCCCTCTGCGGCGTCGGGCACCACGCCCACTGCGGAGCGGCCCGGCGCCAGATGGGGGGGCGCCAAGGCTCCCGTGAGCCCGGGGTCCACCGCCCACTCCCCAACGCCGACTCCCCGCGTGCTGGCCCTCCCCGGGCCCACCCCGACCGCCGCAGGCCGCGACGCGCCCCAACCCCCTAGCGGCCGCGCTGCAGCGGGGGGGTGGGGGGGTGGGCGCGGCCGAGACCCCGACATCACCCCCGGGAGCCCCCGCCCCGCCCTCTGCCAGCGGCCAGGCCCCTACTCTCACCTCGGCGGCCGCCTTCGTGCCGGGGCACTGCGCCACCCCCGCTCGCCACCCCCGGACACGCCGCGCCACGAGGGAGATGCGCAGCCGCTGCGGACGCCGGTCCGGCCCCGCCGCTCCCGGGCGCGCGAGCTCAGCCCCTGCGCGGCCGCGCTTCCCTCGCCGGCGTCCCGCGCGGCGCCACCCAGCGGCCGCGATGCACACTGCTGCTCGCGTCAGGGAACCGGCGGCCGCAGCCAGGCGGGCGGACTGGAAATTCCCAGGGTCTGATCGCAGCTTGCGCGGTCCCAGAGTACCCGCGTCCTAGGGTCTCCGGCCTTCGCACGGAATAGCCCGACACTCCTACCTCCCCGACGGAGTCTCCAGAGCCTTGGAGCGTCACAGTAGTCCCTGCGCCGTCTTCTGATCTTGTCTCCAGATTTCTCTCCAGGTGATCCATCTTCTAAGATATAGGCACAGGGACGTGGGTATGGGCAAAGGGCGGACACTCTCTCTGAGACTGGTGTTGCCAGGCCTCCTGTGTGCAGATCCGAGGACAGTTTCTCCCGCTTCCTAAAGTGCAACACAGCCTGCCTGCAAATTCTAAATTTAGAATATGGCCTTTCATCCTTTTCTCGGATCTAGACCAGTTGGCGAAATGATAGCTGTGGACGCTCTTCAGAAATCTGTGCGTGCCTACAGAGACTCACACCTGCGTAGTATGTGAGGAAATTTTGAACTTTCTCAAAGCTCAGTGATCCCTGCTTTAGGAATTCACTCTCTGCAGCTCCCCTCAGATCGAAGGAGACTGCTGCCTGCTTCCCTAAACCTGCTGTCTGTCCTGTTAGTCCCCACCGCCTTTTCCTCCTTGAACAGCTCCACCACCAGACCCTAATCCTGCATACCAGCCTAGAAACCCCACCTGCTCCGAAGGCCAATGCAAAGGCCTCTGCCTCCTGATGTTCCCATTCAAAAGTGCCATTGATGACCTCATTTTCATGCCTTGTGAAGCTGTTTCATATACATGCGCCTGTAGCTTTTGTTGTAAACTCTTTTAAGATCAATTTTCCCCCCTGTAAATTAAGAGCCTTGCACTGTCCACCCTTGACAAAGGTTCACAAGAAGTTAGGTTGAGGGGAGCAGGAGCTCCAGAAAGATGAATGCCCTAGTGCCCAGGGAACCAGGGGCCTCTGTCTCATCCCCTGATGTTCCAGCACCGACGCACGCACTGGGATGCCTGGAGAACGGGATCCTCCAGTTGACAAGATCTCATCAATTCCTTCTCCTCTGCGCAAAGCAGCCCCAATTTAGGGGTTCCTGCATGACATAGCTGGCAGGAGAATTCAGGCAGGATGCATTTGCTGCGTGGCAGCTATTCTACCACTGGTGTCTGTTAGCCCAATAAGGGCACCACCACATACCAGTTGCGATGTCAGAAGCAGCTAGTGCATCAGCCTTGATTACCTGTCTTCACACGCTCCTTGCACATATCCCAGTGGCATCCCCTTCTACTTGCCAAGTCTAAGGCAATCTAGAGATTGCCCTTCTCCCTTTCCCAGCTCAGAACCATCCGTTCTTGCTCAAGTTGTGTAATTGTCTCCATCCTACCTGCCTCACCAGGCTCAGAGCTGGTCTTCACATCTGCTGTTTTGTAGCCTTCTAACATTTGAATTTTCCAGTTCGAGGCACCAGGTGCTAGTATCAGCAGGTGGGGGATCTTTGGGAGGGAATTAAATCACGGAGGTAGAGCCCTCCTGAATGAGATCTGTGCCTTTAGAAGTGACATAAGAGCTTGTTCTTTCTTTTACTGCCATGCAACAAAAGAAGATGAGGAGATAGTTAACTGCAACCCAGAAGCAGGCCTCAACCAGAAGCAAACCTACCAGCACCTCTTTCTTGGACTCCCTCACCTCCCACACTGTGATCCATAAATAAATGTTTATTGTTTGAGCCACAGTCTATGGTATACTGTTACAGCAGCTTGAACTCCGATACCCTTCCAGCCAGGAGGATCTTGAAAACTATCAACCGGTTCCCTAATTAAAACACTTGGTGACTTTGGACCATACTAAGGATGAGGTCCAAAGCCCATCCTTGGGCTACCCTGGCACAGGAGCAGCCCTTGGCAGACCCTCAGTTCTCCTGCCTTGGCCCTCTCCTTTACCCACCCCTTGCTGGGACTAGCATGGGCAGTATCCTGCTCACTCTCCAGGGTCCTTCCCTCTCCTGTGTCACCCTGTCAGCTGTCCTTCCTCTCCTGTCATGTTAGTTCCGCATGCTGTGCTTTATTTCTGAGGCATCTGTGTTTCCTGCCGTGGTTAGACCTTTGCGGTTGGGTCTTCAGTGCCCAGTGTGGTGCCAGCTAGGAGCCATGTGTGTTTGTATTAGATGAGTAAAAGCTCTGAGTATGACACGGACTCCAGATGAGAGGCTCTGGGGCAAATATGTCGTGCTTCTGGGTGTGATGGGGCCAGACCACTGCTTTTAGTAACAGCTTCACTGACTTCAACCTGAGTCTTCAATTTCCTCCTGCAAACTGGAGTTAAAAATCCTCAGGCTCCACTCCAAGGTGTCTAGCGATGTGTTTGGCAGTATTTTGTAACTTTAAAGCTCTCTGTGTGCTTGAACAGTGTTGCACCATCTCATTTGATCCTCACTGTCACATTTTAAGTAGGCAGCTGACATTCCCCATTTTGCATATGAGAGAACCAAAGAGAAACAATGGGAAGCACTTTGCCTAAGGTCACCTAGCTGGTTGCCTTGGTGCTGAGCTACAAGAAGGCTAGGCAGCCTCCACCACCTCAAGACTGCCTCTCCCTGCCATCCTCAAGTAGGAGGCAGTGTTGGGACACAGGAGTACTGAGATCCTGAGTGAGACGCCTGTGGCACCGTGTCACCACTTTCCACAGCAAAGGGTGTCTGGCGCACGTGTTAGGTTGGTATGGAAAGCGGACTAAGTCGCTACAGCTACCCCAGCGGGAGAGAGCGGAGTAGGAAGAGCCTGACCGTAGGGCTGACCCTCTCGTATCCTAGTGGGTAACTTCAGTTACAACCCTTCTTTGCTTGTAGTTGGCCTTCTGTGAGGATTATACAAGGCCATCTCAGTGCTGTTGGTGGCTTGTTGCTACTGGACATGTCAGGCCCAGCACCCTTGCCTGTGTCTGCTGGTTTTTCTTTGAGTACGTTGGAGTATCTGTTGCGGGGCTGGTGGTAGAGGAGCTGGCACAGCATGGAAAGGAGTGTGAAGACCACAGTGCTCCCCGCTGTGCCTTTCTCCGGGATGTGGTGGCTGCTTTGGGGCTCAGAGCTTGCTGGAGCTATTCAAGAGTGGCTTGTGCGTTTGCAGGCTCAGGCAGCTTGGTGCTGACAGACGGCTTTCCTGAGATCTCGGTGGGGAGGAAGCACGGCCCATGGAGGGCCAGAACGGGCGAGGAGGAGCGAACAGCCATTCTCTGGTGACTGACTACAGCTGTGAAGGTCATGTGAGGCTCCTTTTTGGAAACTCCCCCAAATAACTTGTGGGTACTCTGACACTGTCAACGAAACCATCCCATGAGGCATTACAGACACAAAGAACGCAGGTGGCGCCCGGCACGTTGCAGGAACTCCATACTGTTTGCTCCCTAAGATGAGCACGCTGAGCAGAGGCGCAGGCCCCTCTGTTGCTGGCCTTCTCATGCTGCCGCTTGAGTGTGGGCTTGTTTGTCTCTTGCTGTGTGCGGAGCCCCAGGGAACACATGGCAGAACTGCCCTTCACAGATTCCCCCGTGCGGTTGGGGTGGTTTTTCCCTTTAAAGATTAAATCATTCTTTCCCCTTTCTGTTCAACAAAGACAACAGTCCTTTGGTTTTTGATAAACGCTTCTTTTCTACTAGCAGGTGGATTTGCCCCGGGTGCTGAGAGCTGTGCTTTTAAAACACACACAAACCCAGCTATTTGAATCTGCTACTTGGTCTCTCTCATTTCTCTTATCTCCTGCCTCCTGGGTTGGGTTTTCTTTGCCTTGGCAGGCTGATAACATGCGGATGGGAGAGCGTGGCTCTAATTAATAGACTAATTAGGGGTACAAGCGTTTAATAGCTGATTATAGGAAAGTCATTCCCCACCCCAGCTGATTGATTTATTTATTGCTGTTGTGCTGTATTATGGTACAATAATCAGCTTCTAATTATCTATTGGCTGCCTCAATCAGACCTTTTCCTTCTCTTCTTTCCATGCTTCCCTTGGTTAACAGTGGGCACGGGCAGAATGTGAGACTACAGATCAACTAATTAGCAGCGCAGGATGGATGCATGAGGGACCTGATGCCACCCCATTCCGAGAGTTCAGAGGCAACAAAGGAATAGGATGGGGGGAGGCAAGAAAATCCTACTTTTTTGGATAATCTCACCTGTACCCCACCCTCATAATCCCTCCCCTTCTGTAGGCTATAACTCACCTACATTGGCTGTTGCATTCAAAAACAGCCTAGTAAAAGGCTTAAAAGTGTGCCTTAAGGTCCTGGTGAAAACTTGCCTGTTTCACTACTCATAATTTGATCTAAAGCAAGCTTCCACCTGTAAAGTGGGAGCATAATTGTTTCTCCTTAGAATTGTTAGGAGGGCCAACTAGAATGCTGTAAGGGTTACACGAAATAAGCCATCTTTAATGTCTGGTACATACTAACCCCTCAGAAATGTTGGCTGTAATGATTACTGCTTCCTGAAATTATTAAACTTACCTTTTACATAGAAGCAATCTGAAAAATGTCTATGGAATGAATGAATGGCTATATCATAATTTTCAAGTAGGTTCTGAGCCCTTGAAGTTCAAAAGGGCGAGGAAAAGAGGAAAGTGAACAATAAACCCTCATAAAAGCAGCTTTAGGTCCAGTGCCTATCAGGGGCTGGGCTCCATGTTAAATGCTGGGTGTAGATGCTTTCCTTTAACTCTTATGTAACCTGATTTTTATCAGCCTTCTTAGATCATGTTTTGTTTTGCTTTGTTTTAATAGCCTAATTCTTCATACAAAATTTTGTGGGAAGCCTGTGTTCTCCCAGGATTCTGAGGACTCTGGCAAACGAGCTGACATTTTCAGAGTTACCTTTCCCTAGGAATTTCCGCTCCTGCCAAGGTCAGGCTATTTTACCTGGCTGCCCATAAGGCTGTCCCCTTGTCCTCTTGTGCTTGCACATGCATAGCACAGGCACTTCTTTTCTTCTTTTCCTAGAGATCCCCAGACCACAAGGCTATTTCTCATGAAAGACTCAGACTGAGGATCGGCACTACTCAGCCGTTACCAAGCCACTCACTACAGAAGCACTGGGGCTCTTGTTCCCCAGTGGACCGCAGGCCCCTTCTGGCTGCCTGCACTCCAACTGCTCTGCAGTCCCTTCCCTTCCTGCCATCCTGTCTGCCTCTCCAGTGTCCCTGCCCTCCTTTCTCTGTGCTGACAGGAAATTCCTTTTATTTTACTATGTGAAGAAATTGAGCTCTTTAGCACAGTGTCTATTCTGGGCTTTTCTCAGTCCAAGATCAGAGAAGTAGCAGAAGGCAATGGGCATTCAGTTGCTTTTCTTAACTAAAAATATTTACCAGTGTTTCCTTTCATCAGTTAGCAAAGCAGCCCCATGGTAAATTTTACCCATCTCTGGAATGAAGACATACAGGAGTGGACTTCTGCATAACACCTTTTTCTTCCAGTTATGCTTGCAGTAATATCATAGAGCAGATATTATTATTCTCTCTCTCTTTTCTAGATGAGGAAACTGAGAATGAAAAAGGTTTCACAAAGTAACCTGCTCAAAGTCACATAGCTGGGCTACAAATATAAGGTACTTACCTACCACCACAAGGTCCGAGGTTGAATCCCCATACTGCAAAAAGCAAAACGAAAACAAAAATTCAGTCAAGTCACGTAGTTGAAGTCAGAAATGAATCCAAATGCAGGCCTGTGTGAGTCCAGGGCCAGAGAGACTGTCCACAATCCCACATGACAACTTACTGTAGCTGCAGCTGTTTGAGTGGTTCCATTCACCAGACTCAGTGAAATCTTCCTGTAGGGGAGGTCATGTGGGTCAGAGGTGGGAAAATTGATGGCCTGAAGGCCAAAGACATTATAGTTCATTAGAACCAAGAATAGCTACTTATGTATAGCTTCACATCTGAGATTCAAGTGGAATTGTCGCCATTAATCACCACTGAATGATTGCTCTGATTGCTGATTTGTTGATGCTGCTGTTGCTGAATTTTACAGTGCTGTATTCGACCTTGGGTAGGGGCCCGGTCTCTGGGAAGATAAGGTGGGCTCCTCCTGCACTTGAGTGCTAACTTCCTGTGTAAATCATCGCCATGTCTAAAAACGCTAGGCTGGAGGCTGAGGCTCCTAAAAAGAGCTCAATACACAGCTATGGGATGAATGAAGGAATGGCTCACTGCACTTCATGAGTGCTTTTCTTAAGGACATACTTAAGGCGAAAGTGGTAAGGTAGGCAGACACGGACCAGGGGGTAGACAGCTGGGAGGCCTCCTGGCACCAAAATTACAGAGGGTACAAGAATAGTGCTGGAAACAGATGAGGCTGCCCCAACAGTGATGAATGGAGTGGGAAATAATTTCTTAGCATGTTCCTGCTGGGAGGTTTGGGGATTTGTTTTGCCAAACAACAGCAACACACCTTCAGCTTTCCCATCCCCAAAATAGTGCTATGGTACCGGAAGTGCTCTCCCCATAAGTGTGGTAATAGGAAACTCAGAGATTTGCTACTGTTACTCTTCAGCCCACTGTTGTCTGGTCTCTTCCCTCCCCATTCTTCTCACTTTTCAGGGCAAGTTTAGTTTTTTTGGATTTTATTTGCTTGTTTGTTTTGTTGTTGTTGTTGTTATTTTTGGTACTAGGGATCGAACTCACGACTTCTCAATTGCAAGGCAGGTGCTTATGCTGCTGAGATAAATTCCCGGCCCCATTCTACTCACTTTTTCACCAAGGGTATCTCTTTGGTTGAAAATTCAATTTTTCTACTACTCAGTGGCATCTGACCCTGTATCTCAGCTGCCCTTTCTGAAACAGTCTCTTCCTTGGTTTTCCCTGACCCCAGATTCACAGTTCTCATAGATCTCTGACCAACTCTCCAAAGTCTCCTTTGAGGCATCTGCATTCATTACCTGTTGCTGAATAATAAATGACCCCCATGTTCAATGTCTTCAAACGGCACTGATTTGCTCCTGGTTTCTTAGGGCCAGGAATCTGGAGCATTTCAGCAGGGTGGCATAGCATAGCTGGGTGGTTTTGGCTAGGGTGCTCAGGGACCTCTCACTGTGACCTTCATTCATTTATCATTTTTGAGAGTCCTTTTCCAAGTGCTTCCAATCTCTGTCCCATGGTGTTGGCAGCAGGTTTCAGGACCACCCTCTCTGAACCTCTCCCAAGGGCTACTCATAACGCAGCAGCTGGATTGTCTCAGAGCAAATGACCCAAGAAGAGGAAGTGCGTGCAGCTGAGATAAAAGCCACGACCTAAGCTCAGCAGTTAAACAGCATCACTTCTGCCCTCACTGTCATGCAGGTCAGCTCTGATACCAAATGGACAAGGATCACACAAGGATGTGGATATAAGGAGATGACACTGGGGCCATCTTGGAAGCTGTTCCCAACAATATCCTTCTTCACTGACCATTACGCACTAGTGTTCACAGGATCTCACCTTGATCTTATCCTGTCTCATTCTCTGCCTGTGCCTTGGGTCCCTCGCCCCCCCCCCCCCGTTACCTTTAGTCTCTGGGTCTGCACACGTGCTTTCCTCTCAGCAATGTCAGACACTGTCTGTTGGACCCCAGAGCACCTCCAAGGCCTCATATTCAGTCTGAGCTTGTCATTACGCCCATGATCATCTTGTTTCTCCTCCTGTGTTTCCATCTCAGGAGTGACAATGTGCTCTCTCCAGCTGCTGAGAAAGAAACTGGAAAATGATTCTTGACTGCCCTCCCCTTTCTGTCAGCTCTCATCAGTGACTACCAAATGAAGTCAAGATTTCTGTGCTGGTTTTTATTTTCTCCTTCTTTTTATTTGGAACACTTTCAAGCCTATAGAAATGTGACAAAATAGTAAAGTCAGTTTCTATTACCCAGATGGCATTTGATCTCTCCCCTTCTCATCTCTCCCCCACTCCATAGATAGATTTCATAATAATACTACAATGCTGCCTGCATTTCTACTCTTAGCCTTTCACAGCTGTATTGTGTGGGGACCAGATCACTGGAAAGCGGCAAGTATTAGGAGACTTCATCTCTAAAGATTTTTGCATGCAAAACCTAAAGTGAAGGATGCTCTCTTACTCAGCCACGGTATAATTCTTATACCCTGAAACCCATCCAGGGGGCTTTGCCTTCCCAGATGCCTCCCACAGACCACTTTCTTCAGGCCACTATTTCCACTCTCCTTTGATAGAACTGTCGCCTCCCTGCTGCCGCCCTCACGCTGAGCTCCGCGCCCCAGGCAGAGTGAGCTTCCAAGGCACCAACTTCTACTCCTGACTTGCCATGGCTCTCCTGTACCAACAAAATGAGGAATAACCTTCTGGAGGCACATGAAAATCTAGCTTCATCCAAAGCAGAATTACCCAGTAGAAATACCCTGTCAACTGTGTATGTCATTTTAAGCTTTTCTGGTGGTCACATCTTAAAAAGAAAAGATTGACATTAATTAAAATGCATTTTAATTAATCCAGTGTATCAAAATACTATCATAGTTACACAGTGTCAATACAAAAAGTGCTAATGAGTGAATACTTCCACTCTTCTTCTCCCCCAAGGTGCTCAAAACCTGGCATGCATTTCACTCACACAGCACATTGCAATTTGGATGCTAAATTTTCTAGGGTTACAGTAAAATGTATTTCTACCAAAACTCTAAGATTATGTTTAACAATAAAAATCTATATAGCATTGCTTTTAAGCTTGAATTACTGAGATTAGATAAGGCTGGAAGTTCTGTGCCTTGTTCGCCTTAGCCGCACTTTGAGTTCTCGGCCGCTGCAGTTCTAGAGCAGCGATTCTCCAGTGGGGACCCACGGTCCCCTGGAGGTGCCTGTAACACTCCTGAACAGTTTCTGAGGTCAAAACGATTTTCATAAGGCACCAAGATGCTATTTGCCTGCTTCACTTTCATTCTCTCACCGTGGCCACACGACCTGTCGTATCAAACCCTGTACACCGAAGTCGGTAAGGGAACGGCCGGCTGAAAGCCAGACCCCAGAGAGATCAGCTGAAGTAGAAAACAAGGTCGCTCTTTGCCCTAGTTATTTTTCCTTGGCAAAGTATGACTATGTTCCATTAAAAATGTGTTATAGATTATGCAATGGGATAGTTATAAATGTTTAGTTTTAATTTCTTTCTCTCATTTTTCACTTTCTTTTCTTTCTGGGGGAGGTTGCTGGGGATTGAACCCGGGGACTTGTGGATATCAAGCACATGCTCTCCCACTCAGCTCTGCGCTCAGCTGTTGTAGTTTCCGTTACAGTGATTATCAACAGACGCGACACTCAAAAGCAGAAGCTTTTACTGGAGTCCTCAGTAATTTTTATGGTGAAAGGGGATTTTGGAACTAGCTGCCTGACTCTCTAGTCTCATGCCTTAAGATTTCCTCTCCTTCCTCAAGTCTGGGCTTCAACTTCCAGTTCCAGGCAAGACAGAGTAAGCACACATCTCTTCTATTCCTATCTCTGAGTGTTTCTAAATCCCTGCTTACTACGCATCCACAAAGCATAAGAAGACTGTTAGGTGGAGATAAGGCAGGAAGCCTAGGGAGCTTGGACTTGCAGAATGCCATGGCACTAGGGTGCCACTGTCCAGACAAGTGGAGACAGAAACGCTACCTTAACCCCTCCTCCTGCCCTCCATGCCCCACAGAGTCCAACAGCTGAGTGGAGAGCTTGAACCACCAGCTCAATGTCACAGGAAGCCTGCTAGGACAGAAGATGGTCAAAAGACCAAGTCTTATAACGTAATATCCTAGATGTCCAGACGTAATGAAAGACCACCATTACATCAGGAACCAAGAAGTCTCAGCCAAGACACAGAGAGACAATGAGCACACGCCGACACCGAGAGGCTACAGGGAGCCGTCTGAGGAGGGCTTTCAAGCAATCGTCATACGAAGGCCTCAAGGACCAGTGATAATAAACTTGAAACAAAAGAGCAAAAAGCAAGCTCTGAAGGCAGAAGGCAGAAGACGTGAAGGAGAAGCCTATTCTTTCTTGGCTCTGAAAGGACTCACGTCTCTGGAGTGACCGCCGCCCACTGTGCCAGCACAAAGCACCTCCCTCTTCCCGGACCTCTGAGCTCGGCTCTCTTTGTGTGTCCTGCATGTCCCGAGTGTCTGTCAAGGTCAGCCCTTGTGTCATCCTCCCACTCGGCAGCTCCACACCACAGCACTGATGCCCAGAGCTGACCCAGTCATCATCATCAGCCCAACCTGAAGATCCCGCCAAGGCTCTGTGACTTACCCTGTACCCCTGTCGCAACAATTGCTCAAAACAGTTCAAGATAGAGATGGATGGGTAAACTGAAACTCTTCTGTGGCTCCCCTTTTTCTACAGAATAAAATCAAGATTTTTTACAGAATAACATAAAGTCTAGGAGTTTGTTTTTGTTTTTAATCAGTACCAGGGATCGAACTCACAACCATGTGCTTGCAAGGCAGGTGCTTATGGCGCCGAGCTAAACCCCAAGCCCCTGTGCTCTAGTTTTAAAGACCCTACACAACAGTGACAGCTGATCATGCTGGTACCCAGCTTTCCTTAATCCATCCTGCTTTTCAGCACCCCCCCATCACACTGTCCTTGAAGGCTCCTCCTACTTCCCCGACTCCACACCCTGTATGACTCCCCTAACCTCCCCAAATGTCCTCATTCCCTACTGCCATCCAAACCCTACCCACCGTCAGAGACCCACTCCGATGCCATCTGTCAGGGTCCCAGACTTGGACGTCTCCAGTTGGAAGGAGGCTCACCCACCTCTAGATGCACAGCCCTTTACTTAGTTATGGTTTTCACTTGGTTCTTGCATTTGTTTTGTTGCTAGCTTGTGCGTTTGAATGTGCTTGTCACATTCTCTACAAGATTTTAAAATCTGTAGATCCAAATAAATTGGTGCCTAACTCATCTCAGCCTTGCTGATAAGCCTCCCCCACAGTGCCTTGCTCTTCTGTGGGTTTCCATTTCTTTTTCTGAAAGGAGAGTACCTGAGTCATTGGAGTCCTGTGCCCATTAAAGCACACTAAATATTGGTTCGGTTTCTCAATTTTCATAAGTACTGAAATAACTGTTAGCTGTGGTCATTGTTATTGAATTACCCGAAAGAACAAATTGACCGGGAAAGCTTTATCGGCCCTGTCTTCAGGACGTCTTCAGAATCCTCAGCACTCTCAGTACTGCCACTTGCTCCTGCCGCGACCTGTCCCCTGCCCCTGTCACAGGACCCACCAGGTCTCCTTGCTTTGCCTCTCTTCTACGTCTCCCCCTACTCTCCACTCTGCAGAGCCAGCACAGGCCTTTTAAGATGTAACTGAGATCACTTGACTTTTCTGCTGGAAATGCTCCAGTGGTTTCCAGCGAGAGGTGCTGCCCCTGTGCCTCCCCTGTTCTCTCACCCAGGCTGCTCCAGCATCCCGCTCCCGCCCCCTTTATGCAGAGGCGTCTGCGCCGCCGTGGTACAGTTGCATCCAGGCGTTTGCACTCACCGCTCCCTCGAGGTAGGAGGGTCTCCCCTCATCGGTCTCTAACTTCGGTCAAGTGAATCTCTGCTCTCCACTGCACCTCCTAAAGTGTGATCGCCTCATGCACCATCATGCTGCGCTCATCAGCCCTCGTGAGTTTTCATTGCTTCAGTTACCTGTTGTTAGTCATGGTCTGAAAATACTAACCGGAGAACTGCAGAGAAGAGCAGTCCCCATGTTTTAAATGGCATCTCCTTCTGAGGAATGTGATGAAACTGTTCACTGCCATGCTCTGTCCTGTCCCAGACCTGATCCTTGCTTTGTCCAGGCAGTCCATGCTGCAGGTGCCACCTGTTCACTGGTCGGTTGTCAGCAGTCCTAGCCTACAGGGTTCAGACACCTACGGGGTGTCTCAAAATGTACCCCTTCAGTAAAGAGAGACTTCTGTGTTTTGTTTTGTATATCTCTTAACACAGCGTGAAAACGTTTGTTTACTGAGATGAAAATAACTTGTCATCTTTCTCCTGGGCTAGACTCGCAAGCCCCATGAGTAGTCTGCACCCTCAGGAGAAGAGTGGCTGGCACCAGGGAGCCTTTAGCAAGGCCTGCTGAGGGACTGAATCCTGTTGCACAGCACGGCTCACCCACCCCTGGGTTTCTGTGAAGAGGAAATGTGGGACTGGTCCAGCCAGAAAGACCGGGATGGAGAGGACTTCTTTATCCCGGCTCAGAGGATGTTCTCACGCATTTGAGAAGAAAACTCGGGAGAAGATGAGGGCAGGGATGCTTTCCCTAGTGAACAACATGACACCCCAGAGTGCGCTCTTCTCGGAGGCCCCGGCCTACTGGCACCTTTGTGGCTACTCAGAACCTGCTGGGGGAAGCCCTCACCCACCCGGTCACTGAGGTAAGGGATTCACAGCTCCAGCTGAGGGAGCCCAGAGGCCTCGGGTGACAAGAGGAAGGGGAAAAAGTCGTACAGGAATCCTAGGTGACTGGGGGAGCCGCACCCTTTCTCTGAGCCTGCATTTGTGCTTAGCTGCACAGGGAGTTAGGTTGAGGAACCCCTAAAATGCTCCCCACCAGTGAGTGCCTTTCTAGGTGACGGGAGCTTCACCTGTGAGAGCCATCGAGAGTGGAGTGACTCAACGCGGAGCTCGGCAAGGCCACCAGGGGGCGGCATCGCTGCACCGCGGCGCTCCGGTCGGAGGCGGGGCGGGGCTGGGGGTGTTGATTTTCCAGGAACCAAATTAAATCCCTCAGGGCCAGCTCTCCGGCTCTCACCGAGAACCAGCCTCGCTCCAGCCCGTTCCCAACGCCCACTTGCCCCTTCCGCACAAAGCCCACTCGCTCAGAAGCCCGGCCAGGTGGGTCTAAGCAGCCTTTCTCCGGGGAGCCCTGGGGGCGCAGGTCCAGGACCCGCTCCTGCCCCCCACCCCCGCAAGTGTTCACACTGCTGGCCATGCGCGCCCCAGATGGGCTTTTCCTTCCAGATGCCTTCTTCCCCCTTCCAGTCCCCAAATCAAACTGTCTTCAGAAGGTTCCAGTCCCTTCTGAGTCCTCATCTCTGCTGAGTCCTGCCTGGGGAGGGAACCTGGAAAGGTCTGGCTCTCCAGATAAGAGAAGAATCAACCTTTGTTTGCCCTCGCCTGGCTCA